>JAIGNY010000927.1:625000-665000 GCA_020152595.1 Chiridota heheva
GATCGCCCTTGAATATTTATATTCCGTTGGTTTAGATTGGTGCCATCGGTTCAGATTGGTGCCGTCGCTTTATGATTGGTGCCGTCAGGTCAGTTCAGATTGGTGCCGTCGGCTTCAGCCTGATCAGTGCTATCGGTACACTTGCATCAATAGGCTTCATTAATATGCGTGCGGTGCAGTAGTCATAATGTCGGTTGAGATTAGTGCCAAGTGTCCAGTAATCATGTAATAAAATGTTATTTTGACAAGTACTTGATCATAACTATGGTAGGCTGTAAATTTAAACATTGGGGAGAAGAGCCCCCGAGATCAATTTAGCTCGACACCACTGGCTATCCCTCGCACAGCGCTATTTTCATATTCAGTCTCCTTTTTACAATGGGAAAGAGACAGGTGCATGTAGTGAGCATGCGTGCGCGTACACGCTATTCTTCTGCATAAAGAGTCAACCATCGTATCTCACCATGTAATGGACTTTCCTGGAAAACTTCTGAACTTTCAACCAATAAAAGAGAGTTTAACTTTTCCTCATAAGGCCTACTATCAAGATTGTATTATATATCTGATTTCATTTTTGACATTCATGTCATCTCCTTCCCAATCAAGTTATACATGGGAGAAAAAAGAAGCTGGATATCTAATAATTTCATCCGTTGCAGTTTGCTATGATACTTTCTAATGACTTACAATACCATGTGATGTCGGGCTGTGTAAGTTGGAAAACTGGCGCTGAAATCCTCAGGCTGGATCAAGGGACTTTGAATTCAAATAAAATCGTTAGCGTACAGGACTCTTTTCAATGGTGTGGAGGGGAGGGGCCTCTCTTACCCATAGCTGGCGCCACCCCTAATCCCAGATCACCAGGGCCGTAATTATCATCTGGAAAGTGTGTGTGGGGAAGGGGGGGGGTTGCTGCAGACCCCCTCGTCTCCTTCCCCGTACGCCTGTGGTAGTGAGTCTACTATCTGACTATGGGAAGTTGGCGCCCTAATTACCAATTTCTTTGTAAATGTTAATGCATAAAATAAAACAAAAATTGTTTTAACTTATTTGTGTCTGATTCTACAAACTTATACAGAACTTTATAAGCTAGATTTCTCCTTTTAACGGGATACAAGTATGGAATGCTTTCTTCACCAGTTTGTTTCTTTTGAGTTCCTCTTTCATATGAGATGAACTTGCGTAACCACTAAACTAATTCGTTAAAGGTATATGGATAGTCCACTGACCTAATCTGTTATATGCATGGATAGATATATTGAAAGAGCATTCATTATATTCTTAATAGAACAGTCTTTAAATGGTGGCAATAACACGCATAGTTTTTAAGTTACGATTAATCAACATTTGTAACACATTCAGCCTTTGTATGCCTTTGTACAGGTGTAAAGTTGATTACATGTATGTATGAACAGGGATACTCCGAACATCATTTAATGTAATTTTCATGTTTTTCCAAAATTTAAAAGATCAAAAGTTATCAGATTGCGTTCTACTGTTAAATATGGGTGACGGTTATAATAATATCCAATTTTCTCTTCACTGTAGCCAACTTCTCTCATTAAATACATTTTTGAGAAAGACCGAAAAACAAAACGTTAACAGAAGTAGTTTCTTATAGTCTGATATAGTTGTCCCATTCTGAGGTCACAAAATATCGCGTGTTTTACGCTAATCGGATATCTAAGTTTGAAAACGCTGTAACCAGGTAACATGGTTAATCTTGAACCAATTTTGATGGAGCTTTTTGCTTTTTCATGGCTTTTAGTACATTTTAAGCTCATGATGTTGCTACCCATACGTTTCTATGCATCTTTGTGGTCGGTTTATTGTGATATTTAGGAATATACCGCATTACTCTTATTCAATTATTATTACAGGGCACTTCATTCCTGCAACTCGAAAAATGGAAACGCGACGTTCAACATTAGGCTTTGTTTTTTTCTCCCCGAGAGTAGAGATTCGTCAAATGGTCAGAACTGTTCGGGTACTTCGACAAGCTTTGACATTCAAAGTGCTTATCATGCTTTTAGATTTCAAAAGGGCACTTTCTTTGAAAAAGAGGGTTCTTTGGTAATAATGTAATAAACATTTGTGCGATTTTGTATTTAAATACATGAACACAGAGAGTGAAGGAGAGACAGAGAGGGGCGAGAGGGGTGGGTGTCGGGGGCACGTGATACAGAACAGGTTAAAAGTTTGACAACATTAACACAAGTTTGTAGTAAATTATTGAAAACCTTTCTTTTAGACTACCCTTTTTTTTCAAAGAATGACGATAAACTTAATAACCATGTACGAACGTAAACAATAAAACATTATATTTCCACATTCTACGTTTTCATGGTTTTGTGTTTTGTATATGGTGTATTATAGTTCTTTTTGACATGAACTTTGACTTGTTTTATACAACTTCTTACTATGCGTTGTGACATACTTTTTTTTTCCTTAAAAAATAAAGACAAAAATAAAAATGTATTAGGCCTATGTATGATGCATTGCATATTAAAGGCGTAGGCCTACAGTCAACTGTACTTTCAGTCTATTCAGTACAGTCTTGAGAATCTTACCGTAATTATGCAGATGCCACTGAAAGGACAAACCATGATAAATCCGGTGTTAATCAAAAACGCGTACTACAACGCGTCATATGCAGCGTATAGGGCCCTAACGTAGAATAACTTGATTACTGTAAAATGAATCCTATTCCAGTTTCATACTCCGCAACGAATTCGAAACATGTATTACTTCTTGCTCCATGAATGTGTTGTTTATATCCCAAATAATTCAATTTAATTGAAAAATTATTTTAGTAAGTAATATCCAGACATGAGCATTTAAATTCACGAACGTAGACACTTATTGCATAACACAGTTAACGTACGTGCGTTCGTAGTAACACAATTACCATGCCTCCATCATGAAAGGTCAGCAACTCAGTGTTTTTGTGCTTTTATATGTTGAAGATTCTCCCTTTTCTTGAAAGTGTATAAAATATAATATTCTCTAACAATTAACAATTGTTGTTATGTGATTAATGCATTTCAATTCCACTTTTTGCTCTTCTGATAGCGTTAAATTTTTTCAGTGCATTGTTTTACTTGTTGATAAGTGATCAAAGAGAGTTTTGTGATTACAGAGAGCATTGATATAGCTATCCTCGGGGAAGAGAATTCATATGAAAATCGGTTATAAAATAATAGTATAGTTTTCAAACGTTTCTATTGGAAATCTATCCTCTTAAGATGGAAATGTTGCTTAAAAATCGTAATCAGTATATATATGAACAAGGTTTGAAATATACTTTTCTACGATTAATGCAGCTGATTAACCATAGAACAGGGGTTTATGCTAACGCTGGATGCACTCTGGCTACGCCCTCGTGATCGCTTGTATTTACCCCCGAGGTTTAAATTATAGTTCAACCTTTAATTTAATCATTCGGGGGAAATCGGAAAGTGCGACTCTGTGATCTGATGATTCGGAAAATTGGGGGGAAAATGAAAAATTCATCGTTTGGTTAACAACTATCAGACTCTTTAAAACCTAATTACTTCCCAACTTCGACAATACTTCTGGGATCAAAATTTGGAGAAATGGAAATTGTAAGGTTATACGTTGTCCTGATTCGGAAAGATAAGGAAAAGCTGGTTTATGATTCCGGAAAATTGCGGAATGCCCCATTGGATATTATTACCCCTATGTAAGATATACCGGAAGTAGAATGTGTATGGTTTTAATTTGTTTAGTTTATAACAAGATAAGGCTTACATCACCTCTTACCTGCTCACCTTAGAAAAAGCTGGAAAATTAATCAGTTAACAACAAAACGTATTTACTGAATACATTTCAAAGATACACAAAACAGATACGGATACACCCGCTGATAAACAATTCAGTGAAATCCCAGTGTTCCATTATTTCAGCTTATAGCTTAAGGATTTGTTTCTAAGCTGCCAAAGTCGGTAAACAAGTTTGCAGAATCTAAAAACAGTTTAGTCAATTACTTCGAAAATCATTAACATACTTTTACAAAGCAATTGAAAGCAAATTGAAAGCAAAAAGACCTATTCACATTAATGCTCTGCTTTTTGTCAACTACCAAACAGTGGGTTTTCATTATTATTTAAAGAATTAGTTTAGTGGTCAAGCAAACATATTCTTACATGTAAGAGGATTTTTAGAGACACAAAATGGTGAAGGAAGCTTTTAAAACGTTTTTTTCATTAATGAGTTATTACAGTTTAAAAGTCTTTCTTATCTGTGTAGAAATGACTGGTATACTAAGTCTTCTATGCAAGGCTTGCGCCTTAATCTTCACATTCTAAACAATTGTTAATGTATTTTGAAGAAAATTGATTTTACTTTTTTTACTACTTTAATTTTTTTTCTTCGAACTTTTTTCATGTGGTTAATCATAATTAGCCTTCCTAGATTCTGTTTTACTACTTTCCTGATATATCCAATGGCTATTAAGCCACAAAATCGCAGGACAAAATATAATAAAATACATAAAGACTTTGGGGAATCTGAGATTATGACATCACAACTAGTCTGATTTCAGTCGTTTCTACAAATGATACCAAACTTTAAACTAGAATATCTCCTTAACGGAATCAGATTTTCGAATGCTTTCTTCACAATTTTGTTCCTTTTGAAACCCTCTTTTATATGACTTGCATGTACTCTGAACTAATCATTTAAAAATCATATATGAACTCATTAATGTGAAATATGTTAAATTTCTTTTGAAATCTATGCTGTAAATTCTCCTTTATTTGTTAATCGTCCGCCACAAATATTTAAAGGAGAGAACCTTTACGTGGTTTATTATAGTATCTTACTAGATTCCGTTTTACTACATTCCTGACAAATCCAATGTTTTTTTGAGCAAGGAAGTCCCAGGAAATAGTATAATAGAAAACATGAACATTTGTTTTAAGGTGAACTGAGATGTGATTTAATTATTCTGACTTGGTCGTTTTTACACAAATGATACATAACTTGAAACTTGGATTATCCTTAACCAGTCAACGGAATAAGATTCACCATTTAATCACCATTTTGTTTCTTATGAAATCCTCTTTATCTTATTTTTTCATATAAGCTGGACTTGCTTAAGAACTCTACTAATCTTTTAGGGAAAGCGCTCTGTGACGTCACTCGTCAGTCACTCGTCACATGGTGGAAAAACAAGGGGTAAGCATCGGATGTGGAAATGTCTGTGACGAAAGTGAACAATACTAACACTTCAAGTATGACCCAAAATATTATCATTCATTACGTAGAAAGTTTTGGAGTATATCACATTCAGTATGTAAATATAGCTAAGGACGTAAATATCGTTTTTGCGTATGTAGGCGTGTGACGTATGAACGGGAAGACAGCTGAAAATTTAAAGTAAATTTATTTGTCTTTTCTTCCTCTCAGCAATTGATTTTGAACGGGAGTGGAAGTAAGCTCCCACAAATTTTTACCAGATTCCTACTACTCCCCTCTAAAGTGCCTTGGTATATTGATAGCAAAAAATGGATTAACAAGAGAGAAAAAATAGACAGGTCGTTAATGTCATAACTTATTTACATAAACATTTGCATAAGATCATAAAATCCGAAAATCGGTGAAATGCATACGCGGACAGTCCAGAAGCATGCCTATTAATAGGAACATTTATAACACACGATAATATTGAAGTCATGCAGCCATATTGTTTAGATGTTGCGATAAAATGTCATAGTTTCTAATTTGTGTACTTGAATTATTAAAAATCATTGTGTTGAAAAACATTTAAATTTTCAAAATGACTGCTTAACGCCAAAAAGCCTAGCTCTATTATTTATAATATTTCGGAAAACGGCGTGGTGAACAGATCAAATGGGCGTGGAAAAGTTTTAGCCATGACAGTAATGAAGGTTTTTTCATAAGTTTTAAGTATCCCCAAGCAAAGATATTTTTCCCAGACGTATTTCAAATTCGAAATTTGCAACATTGCATAAAGCTTTACCGTTAGGATAGTAAAGGATAATGGAAAATATCACAAAATGGCGGCTTCCATGAAGCTTCCCATTTATAGAAACATTTATGTTCCCATTAATAGGCATACTGGCGGACTGGCCTCGTCGGGGTATTGCGAAACTTGCAGGTGGGCCTTTGGTTTATCATCAATATTTTTTAATTTTGAAATCAGATAATATATGAAATGAAAACTACAAATTGAAGCGAAAGCAAAGAAAACGAAAAGCGATGAGGTTGAAGGTAATACACACGCTACCTTTGAAAAAGAATGACATTGGAAGGTGCTCGTATACCTGCCAATGGCCCGTCCCGTTGACTAAAGTGCGAATATTAAAATGTGGTCTTTCTGGCAAAATATATTGTAATTTTTACAATGTATTTTTTTAAGTTAATGGCTTTCTTGCTTATACATTAAGGATATGGAGGCATAGTCTATTTTACAATGAGATGTCATTAATAGTTCGGATTATTGTTCAAAGTTTGTATGTTATGTCATAACATTATTCAGTTATTGCTTCGTTGAAAATCACTCTGAAGTATAGTATTCGTCAGTCTTCACTATATTTATCGCTCTTTAAAGACTGCCACTGGCAGAGTGTACCTTTTTATACAAGTAGAATAAGACTACTCAAGAAAAAAGAAAAGGGGGAGGGGATCTTTAGTGACTACATTGCCGATGTAGAATTGATATCAGAAGTTACTGTTGTCCTTTCATTTTTAGTTTTTGCTCTTCAAAAATACCCGCATTAACTGTTTAATCTTTTACATGTAAACAAGGTGATGTCTGTCTTATGTGAAACTGTTTTACCTGCAGAGGTTCCTACTCCCGCCCGACTAGCTGACCACCCCGGCACCATAGCTATAACTTTGCAGTGGCGTAGGTAGACTTTTTTGCAAAGGGTACAAAATCATAATAAATTTCCGAATCCAAGCTACCCCCTCCCCCACCCCGCTACCGATTTTTTAAGAAAAATGCTTGGGGGTATTTTGAGGAAAAAGTCGGATATATTGAGCAAAGACTTTCAAGTTGGAGTTGGCTGGTACAATTGAATTATACAAAAACTATAATACCTACTGCTTTAATCAAGATTATAGAAGGAAAAAAAATACTGAGTTTCTATTTTGCAAATTAGAATATGGCCGGAAATTTACGGCTAAGGGTAACCTCCCTCCCCCACCCCCCTCCCCTTTCTCCTTCTAAAAGCCCTTGAGACCTACTTTGTATCTTTGTCTGTAAATTTCATCAGTTCATTGTGGCTTACATCTATTTATAACATCGGTTGATTTGATTTTGTAATAAAATCATTAATTTTTAGTTGTAGAGTGGTCTATAAATTTTGCAAAGAATTAAAAAATAATACGGTAGTTTTAGAGTTTCAGAGTTAAGGCATAGCAAAGTTCTAGGATTTTGTAATATATCTTGTATATGCGAAACTATGTTGGGATGCAACGTTTTGTAAAGCGATGATTTTCATCCATACAATTTGAAGAGATACTTAGAACCCCCAGAGGATCTAGCTCTCGTGAACCTACACAAAGATCTCCCACTAAGCCAGTAAGCCGAGACCAATTCATGTTCGCTTTCTGAGGTACAATGATCGGGGAAATATTCTGCGCTCAGCCCCGTCCTCGTTGAAAGGCAAACGATATCAGGGGAAACCAGTCTTTAATTATGATAATGTGTCGCCGCCATCTGTATGCGACCTGAGAAGACAACTCCGCCAGAAGCTTCATGAAGTAGTGCAACGACCCGATGTGAAACATGTCTCACGGTCAGTCCCGCCAGGGACTGTTGTCCTAAAGCAGGACGGGTCACGACAGTTTCTTTGAAATTTGCCAGACAGCCAGAAGTTGGTATTTGACATGTTTAAGTTCCATAAAGGTTTGAAATAATAAAGCTTCCATATCAAGAATGGAGAGTTCCGTGAACGTGTTTTTGTTTTGGCATTGGCCAATCTGCAATTGAATTTGACAAGTGGACTTTTCGAATATTTTCACCGATTTTTGAACTGTCCTTCAAATTTCTTTAACCGTTCAAAGAAGATTGGTTTGGACACCTGTTCAAATAAGTTTTGAAAACAAGTGAGCAGTTTTTAACATTTAATTGATGGTTATTATGAAATGCATGGTTAGCTTTGCGTTTCTTAGTGTTTGCTATTATATTTCAATTTTGAAAACAAACTTAATTTTGACTTTTTCTCATACTTTTTACTTTCTCTTTTCTTTTCCTGCTTTTTTGGAAATTGTATTGCATATAATGATTTCAACAAATGATCTATTCAAATGATATTACTCCTCATCAGCTTATAGATTCAATTCAAATTTAAAGATTTGTAGTGTAAATGTGCAAGGTCTGCATGACATTATTAAACTCAGAAAGGTTTTTATCTGGCTACGTAATAAGAATCATGACATATTTTTACAAGAATCACATAGTACGCCCGATGTTGAACATATATGGCGCTTTGAGTGGGGTGGCACCATTGTTTATTGTCATGGCCGCTCAGACAGTATGAGAGTTTGCATTCTCTTTAACCTTTACTCTACCTGCACTTTTTTTGAAAATGCGCCTGGGAGGCGAGATCAAAGACGGGGCACCCAAAACGGCGATCATATCGCCGCATGGTAGAGTAAGGGTTAATCACAGGCTAATTATTAAAGGGTCCTCTGTCTTCCGAGCAGCAAAGTCGGGATCGTTCCGCCTCAGTGACCTGGTGGGCCGCCCGCCGGGTTCATGCTGCATATATTTTCGAGTTTGCGCACTTGTCGCGGGTTGATTAACTCTTACTCTACCAGCACTTTTTTTTTTAATGCGCCTGGGAGGCGGGGGTCAAAGACGGGACACCCAAAACGGCGATAATATCGCCGCGTGGTAGATTAAGGTTAAAGGAGACATACAATCTGACATAATCCTGATTTCATATAATAGAATTGAAATAACAAATGTACTGACCAAGTTTCATAACTCCCGAAGCAATCTAACTCATTTTTTGTAATTATTAAAAACTTTAATCCCTACTACTTAATAGTACCATGGAAGCTGTATTTTGATTTCAAAACATGCAGATTATGATGTCATCAGCACAGCAGGATGTTGGAATGTTTTGTATTTCTTTATAATCTATCTCAAGTTTTCTAGCTTATGAGAAATTGTTTTGTAAGGGTCAAAGACATTTTTGTGTACACATGAAATTATCAAAACATGCTGTTAAAATTTTGTATCACATCATTTTGAAATAAAAGCTTTAATCACATTTATAAATTCAATACATTCCTTGTGTCCCTATTGGGGAAATAATGTCATCATGCACAATATTTCAATACAGAATTGAACAAAATGGCAGCTCCCATGTGTCGATTTTAAACATGAATAACTTAAGATAGGAATAAGATTTTGATTTACTGTTTTGGGAAGTTGGTTTAGAATTGTATCCTCTACCATATAAAATAATAATTGTATCACACTTTATTTCTCCTTTAAAAATGGATAACTTCTGATAGGGATACAATTTTGACCTGCTGTTTTTGGTAGTTAAAGTTAAGATTTGTATCTTCTATCGTATGAAAAAAAATGATTGTATCAGACTTTATGTCTCCTTTAATCGTAGCTTAGATTTTATGGTTGATAATGTCTTTGCGGATAGTGTTAGGAGAATTATTATTGTATGTGTAACCATATGTAATCAGAGTTTATCAATAACCATTATTTATGCTCCTAGTGTTGATGACGTAGGTTATTTTAAAGCTCTACGGTGTAATTTAGAACAATATGGCTGTTATCCTTTTTATAATTGGGGGCGATTTCAATACTGTTTTGAATGTTAGCTTAAATAGAGACATACAACCCATCCTAGATGCTATGCAGAGATTTCATCACTAATACATGACTTTGACCTGAAAGATATGTGGCGGGAAGTTAATTATGATACTTTTCGTTATACATGGAAATCTAATACTCACCCAGTTATACTTTAGACTTGACTACTTTCTGATATCCTTCGGGTTATATAATAATGTTAAGTCGTGTGATGTTTTGACAATTGTAGTCTCAGATCATAATCCAGTCTCGTTGTGCTTTGAGTCTTAGTAAGCGTGGTCCAGGTTATTGGAAATTTAATCTTTCTTTTAACAGTCCGGAAGCATGTCTATTAATAGGAACATTTATAACACGAGAATATTGAAGTCATGCAACCATATTGTTCAGATGTTGCGATAAAATGTCATAGTTTCTCATTAATGTCCTTGAAATATTAAAAGCCATTTTGTTGAAAAACATTTGAATTTTCAAATGGCTGTTTTACGCCTAAAAGCCTAGATCTATTGTCTATTTTATCTCATATTTCGAAAACCACGTGGTGAACATATCAAATGGGAGTGGAAAAGTTGTAGCCATGACAGTAATGAAGGTATTTTCATGAATTTTAAATTTCTCCTAGCAAAGATATTTTTCCCAGACGTATTTCAAATTTAAAATATGTAACATCGCATAAGGCATTAATGTTAGGATAGCAAAGGATCATGAAAAATATCACAAAATGGCGGCTTCCATGTAACAAAATGTTCCCATTAATAGGAATATTTATGTTTCCATTAAAGGCATGCTGCCGAACTGTTTGAACAATAATTGTATGTAAAACTTATAAAAGATTTGATCTCCAACTTTGTAGAAAGTCATCATGGTGATTTAACATCTCATTTGATGTGGGAATTATTGAAAATGTGAAATAAGAGCTAAAGAGGGGAAACTATTAAAGATTATCCTCTAATGAGTGTGAAAAGAAAAGAAATATTGAAAAACTTCTTGAAAAGGAAACCAGCCTTTCATTGAGCTCTAACTTTCATCCAATCCATGTCGTTATGTAATTAATTTGTCATCTATAAAAAATATATAAAAAGAGGAGCTTAATCGTTTCAATGATACTAAAACTTAAGAGGTAATGGTGAAGACTATATCGATTGTATCTATTGGTGTGTAGGGTGGGGGCATTTTGTACTACCAAATTTTTTAACATTTTTGTTTTGTAATTTGGGAGTGTTGTAGGCCTACTCAATTAAGCTCACCAGAGTTTTTTATACAACACTTTCTTTCACAATCATATATGTTCTTCTGTATATACCTATTTCGTAAATTTCATAATATATTCGTAAATAAAACTCTTCTGTAATTATATGTAAATATGTTGTGAAAAACAAATAAATAAAATGAAAGACAAGAAGTCGTTGCATTGAGGGTGAGAGGTGTACTAGTTATTTCTTCAACCTATAACGATGCAATTATCAACAATGTTGTATACGGAAATTATGTGTTGGTAATTCCGTAATTTCTACACCTGTTGACGGGGGTATTAAAAAAAGAATGTAAAATTTACTCTTCCATAATATAAAGCTATTAAAAAGTCTAGATCTGGTCATCTTAATTTCATTTATTATCTTTTTAATATGACTGGAATTTCACAACTTACAAATGATGATGTATTCCAATGTGAAGGTTTTATTATGAAACATGAATGTTTTAATGTCTAATCTCAAGAATGGTAAGCTCTGGTAACGATGGATTACCCGAGGTTTTTTATCGAGTGTTTTGGAATGATCTTGCAGATATTATCTGAGATGTTTTGAACTATTTTTTTGAAGTTGGTTAACTGCCCTTTCAATGAGAGATGGCGTCATGGCTTTTATACCTAAAAAATTGTCTAAATTTTGCTTTATCTAAAAATTGGCGTCCGATATCTTTGCTCAATTGTGATTTCAAAATTCTCACCGCTTGTCTTGCAAACCGTCTCAAAAATGTTTTACCTTTAATAATTTCGCATGATCAAACTGTTTTGTTTTTTATAAAAGGAAGATTTATTGACGAAAACATTCGTCAAGGTTTAGATATAATTGAGCATTGTAATTCTGAAGACATATCAGGACTGCTGTTTTTTGCCAATTTTGAGGCGGTGTTTGACTCCGTTGATTGGAATTTTATTTTCAAGTCCCTCGAGTGCTTTAATTTTGGTCTTCATATGATAAAATAGATTACTACTATTTATACAAAGAAATACAAGAGTACTATCAGTAATAATGGATATTAGTCGGAATTCTTTAATCTATCCCGGCTTGTTCGGCACTGATGCCAATTGCCACCATATCTCTTTCTTATTTGCTCTGAAATTCTTGCCATAAATATACGTAAGAATGCATGCAGTTGCAAAAGGTATAGTTATTGACAATCATGAATTTCAAATTTGTCAGTATGCGGATGATTCAGTGTTCTTTATTGACTTCAAAGAGAAATCATTTGAAAAGTTTACTAAAATTATCGACGGTTCTCTTTGTATTCAGGGCTCGCAATTAACTATGATAAGTGTTTTATAAAACGTATTGGGCCTTGTAGATTTTACAACACTACATTTTGTAATCATTTACCGTTAATTTAGACAGATGATTTAGTTTTATATTTGGGGATTAAAGATCCCCATCAATTTGGATGAAGTTGTTTTTAATCTTTAATTAACTTCAATCCAAAAACGTTCAAACTTGTTCTTTTTCTTAATTTGTTCCAGTAAATTATGTTAAAAAATGACCACTTATCTTACTTAGAATAACTTCAACCAGGAGAATGAATACAATGGGGCCATTGATAAGGGATTTTTATTACTTGTGGTTTTCGAAAACGACCCGACCTGCTTATTTGTCAGAAATAATAAGGAGCACAACAATTATCAGGAGAAATAGTACCATTATAAATAGCCTCGCAATACCTAAGATTACATAGGCCTACTGTCTCTCAATGTTACCAAATCTAAGTCATCTATTTTATTTGTTTTTCTACAAAATGTGCGAAATATCTTGTTGCAGTTTTTGTGGGATGATAAACCGGACAAAATTAAATGGAATTCTATTAATGAATCAGATCAGGCGGGCTGGTTGCGCATGCCACATGTCAAGCAGTCCGGAAGCATGCCTATTAATAGTAACATTTATAACACACAAGAATATTGATGTCATGCAGCCATATTGTTCAGATATTGCGATAAAATATCATAGTTTCTAATCTATGTACTTGAATTAATAAAAATCATTGTATTGAAAAACATTTGAATTTTCAAAATGGCCGTTTTGCGCCTAAAAGCCTGGGTCTATTGTCTATTTTTCAAAATAATATTTCGAAAACGGCGTGGTGAATATATCAAATGGGAGTGGAAAAGTTGCAGCCATGACAGTAATAAAGGTATTTTCATGAGTTTTAAGTTTCCTCTAGCAAAGATATTTTCCCCAGACGTATTTCAAATTGAAATATGTAACATTGCATAAGGCTTTAGGGTTAGGATAGCAAAGAATCGTGGGAAATATCACAAAATGGCGTCTTCCATGTAGCAAAATATTCCCATTTTTAAGGATATTTATGTTCCCATTAATAGGCATGCTGCCGGACTGTCAAACTGATTGTTAATCGATCAAAGCTGCCTGCATAGGTTAAACGCCTTCTAGAAGGTGATAGGTATTGGTTTTTCCCGAATAAGACTTTTAAAGAATTTGTGTTTTTTGTTTTTCTTTGTCTATAATTTAAAGGCTGGTGACAAATGTTTTACTAACAATTTGAAAGCTTTTTATAATAATATTTTCAAGGATTGGTTTTCATTTAAAGGTTTTGAACCTTCCTCAAAAAAGAAAGTTTTATGCCAAACTTTCTGGTTTAATTCATATATTAAGATTCATAATAATGTCTTATTTTGGGAGAATTGGTATCACAAAGGAGTTAAAGTTGGTCAGATCTTTGTCAAAAACAATTTTTCATGCATTTTCTTGATTTTGCAATGATATTTAAACTCATGATTTCGAACGATGTAATTAATTATTTAAATGATTTAGATAAGACGCAGAAATTTATCATGTCAAAGAAAGCAACCAAACCAGTTCCTAGCGAGTTACCTCTCACTTTTGTAATTCCACTCAGTAATGCTAAAATTGTTGATAAATGGATTGTAGACTTAGATCTACAAGACTCTGTCTCAGTTCTCCATAGTGCTTTTTATTTTACAATCAACTGCACTTTAGATTTAAAGGAATATTCCATGGATTTTCATTTTTCATATATGATAAAGAAATCTTTTTTAGAAAAAAAAAGTGGTGAGAAAACTATGTTTTAATATCTTATTCCGTTCTGAATTACAAAATTTTAAAGTATTTTTGAACTTGGACAAAAGTGACTGATTGGCAACCTCTGTAATGTCACAGAGACAACTTCAACAAAACGTCTTTTGTATTTCTTTTAAAATGATTTGGATTTTTTTTTATCATTGTTAATGTGATGTACACCAAGAAAAACAGAAAATGTGATCTTGTAAATTATATATTCCACTCTATCTCTATAATAAACCAAAAATGTTGTTCGATAATGTACAAAATGTGTGATTAAATTTATAAGAAATACATAAGAATTGTGCTGGAATTGCCTTGATGACATTACAAGCTGAAGGACATATACTGTACGAGGTATTTTTAAAAACATTTTCTACTCTTTAAATTGTTATAACTTCTAAACAAAATAAGATTTTAACATATTCTTTTCACCACTTTGTTTCTACAAATTTTTTCTATCATATATGAAAAACAACAATCCATGAGAATATTCCTCTAAAGTTCAGAAATTTCCACTTCAAATTTTTACATCGCATTGTTCCGACAAACTCCTTTCTTTTGAAAATCAAAGTTAGAGACTCCTTAATTTGTAATATGTGCAATTGTTTTGCAGACAATTGTTTATTCATCTGTTTTCCTCTTGTTGCAAGACAAACCTCTTTTGGAAAGAGATCCTTTCTTGGCTAAAAGTGAAAAACGTTTTAAATTTTGACCCTTGTTCTTCGGATGGCATTGTAACTCATAATGTAAACAATGATCTCTTACTGAATGCCGGATCTCTGCTTGGTAAACACTACCTGTTGTTTTGCATGTACCAAGATAAGTGTCCGATACTTCAAGTTTTTCTTTATAAACTACGCAGCCTTTATGATCTGGAATGCCAGATCTCTTTATCGAAGAATAAGGTTGATGTCAACGCCAACAAATGGAACACCCTTTTTTTTTTTTGGATGTTACTTGTATTATATGTAATCACCACCAAAGAAGCCTGTTCTTTTCTTTGTTAGTCTTTTCCTTTATTTTGTTCTATGCTTCAAAAGGTACCCGTGTTATGTAAAGTGGATGAGCTTCTTTTTTTTTTTACCAAACTGTGTATAGACTGCACCAGATATATCTATTATGTTATTCTTTTAACCTGTTCACATGTTGAATTAATAAATTGTAAAATGCCGTGCGGGTGGAGAGCCACTAGCCTCCTTGGCATTATATTTATTTTAAAAGGGGGCCAATAAATACTAGCACAAAAAAAGCTTTGATGCTCTCTAGAAAGTTTTAAAATGTCAATTTCACTGATAAAAAGGAAGCGACCCAATTCTGTACTATGCAACAAAAATTTCATGCGTCCTTAGTGTCAATTGTTGACAGCTATTATGGCTAGAACCTTTAGTCACTGCCATATATTTCTTCAAGAAAAACTGAGCTGCCAAGAAAAAGGTGAGAATTTAAAGAACTGGTTTGCAACTGGAAAACATATTTTCGCGATAGTTTAAAACAACTCAACAGATGCGCTTCGGATTATTCCAACAATGTGATTTAAATGGAAATTTTATAACCTAGTTCTGATGCATTATTTCAAGGTCTGTTTTGTCTTCAAATTACCGATGTCATCTTTTCCAGATTACTTGCAGTGACTGTAAATCACACGACTAAATTCTTTCGCGAAATTTTACAAGGATATATTAAAAACTTGTCAAAATTTCAAATGAAAATGCCAATGTCAAATGAATTGGAATGTGGATTCTTTTGAATGTTTGATCACGTCGAAACATGAGATCTGTCTGACTTTTAGGGTGACGTTCTATTTTAGCAATTCTTGTGCAATAAAGTATACAAAAGCTCTTCAATATACTTCAAATGCATGATATTTCAACCTGAAATAATGATTTGAATGTGGATTATTTTTAATGTCTGACAAATTTGTGGAAATATGAGATTTTGTTCTACTTAAGCTTTTGTAAAACGTTCTTCTTTCAAAATTACTTACATCTTTAAATATCGATGGACTGCCAGTACAGACTGGTGGACGTGTAGAAGCAACAGTATATCTGAATGCCTATGGACTAACAGTACATACTAATATACGTGTAGAAGCAACAGTATATCTAAATGCCTATGGACTAACAGTACAGACTGATGGACGTGTAGAAGCAACAGTATATATAAATGCCTATGGACTAACAGTACATACTAATATACGTGTAGAAGCAACAGTATATATAAATGTCTATGGACTGATAGTACAGAGTGATGGACGTAGAAGCAACAGTATATATACATGTCTATGGACTGACAGTACAGACTGATTGACGTGTAGAAGCAACAGTATATCTAAATGTCTATGGACTGACAATACAGACTGATTGACGTGTAGAAGCAACAGTATATCTGAATGTCTATGGACTGACAATACAGACTGATTGACGTGTAGAAGCAACAGTATATCTAAATGTCTATGGACTGACAGTACAGACTGATGGACGTGTAGAAGCATCAGTATATCTAAATGTCTATGGACTGCCAGTACAGACTGATGGACGTGTAGAAGCATCAGTATATCTAAATGTCTATGGACTGCCAGTGCAGACTGATGGACGTGTAGAAGCATCAGTATATCTAAATGTCTATGGACTGCCAGTGCAGACTGATGGACGTGTAGAAGCAACAGTATATCTACATGTCTATGAACTGCCAGTACAGACTGATGAACGTGTAGAAGCAACAGTATATCTAAATGTCTATGGACTGACAGTACAGACTGATGAACGTGTAGAAGCAACAGTATATCTAAATGTCTATGGACTGACAGTACAGACTGATGTACGTGTAGAAGCAACAGTATATCTAAATGTCTATAAACTGACAGTACATACTAATATACGTGTAGAAGCAACAGTATATATAAATGTCTATGGACTGACAGTACAGACTGATGGACGTGTAGAAGCAACAGTATATCTAAATGTCTATGGACTGACAGTACAGACTGATTGACTGTAGAAGCAACAGTATATCTAAATATCTATGGACTGCCAGTACAGACTGATGGACGTGTAGAAGCAACAGCATATCTAAATGTCTATGGACTGACAGTACAGACTGATTGACGTGTAGAAGCAACAGTATATCTAAATGTCTATGAACTGCCAGTACAGACTGACTGATGGACGTGTAGAAGCAACAGTATATCTGAATGTCTATGGACTGACAGTACAGACTGATGGACGTGTAGAATCAACAGCATATCTAAATGTCTATAAACTGACAGTACAGACTGATTGACGTGTAGAAGCAACAGTATATCTGAATGTCTATGGACTGCCAGTACAGACTGATTAACGTGTAGAAGCAACAGTATATCTAAATGTCTATAAACTGACAGTACAGACTGATGGACGTGTAGAAGCAACAGTATATCTAAATGTGTATGGACTTACAGTACAGACTGATTGACTGTAGAAGCAACAGTATATCTAAATGTCTATGGACTTACAGTACATACTGATTGACGTGTAGAAGCAACAGTATATATAAATGTCTATAAACTGACAGTACAGACTGATGGACGTGTAGAAGCAACAGTATATCTAAATGTGTATGGACTTACAGTACAGACTGATTGACTGCAACAGTATATCTAAATGTCTGATTATACTGATTGAGAAGCAACAGTATGGACTGCCAGTACAGACTGATGGACGTGTAGAAGCAACAGTATATCTAAATGTCTATGGACTGACAGCTTTAAACTTGATTAAAAAAACAATCAAACAAAAGATTTTGGATCAAAATTACCATATTTACATCTTGAAATTCTTATTGAGACATATTCAACTTTAAATGAAGGACACTTTTTTTGCTGGACGACTTTTATATATTGTCTTTTATAATTCTTTGAAGTGGTGCAGGAAAATCTCAAACTAAAACTTTTCCAATAAATTTCTATCAACAATAGAGTTTCCGTCATTTTCAGAGACTTAGAATTATGTTTTGTTTAAGATTTACATACAGATGATGAGTTGTCCGCCCAGTTGTACATCACAAGAATTACATCAATTAGATATTGATCAAACTTTGTTTGTCACGTCATTAATCAATTTTCAAATTTTCAAAATATATTGCTACACAGTATGATACATGTCCATAGAATATTTCCCGTGCCATGTTATTTAGGACGCTTTAACGGACAATTGTTAAAGGAATATTCCCATGTTTTTTCGTAAGAAAGATAAATTTTCTAGAAAGAATTTAGTACAAAAAAATCATGTTGATATGTTATTCCTACCAGGAGATATTCAAATTGTATGGTTCATGAAAAATTACCAACAAACGAATAGAAAAAGACCCAGTATGACATTACAGCAACATATTCTCCCACAAAGTTTATGTATTTAATTAAAATCTATCATCTTTTTTTTTTTTTTTGTAAAACCTGGTGAAAAAATAAATTGATGAAAGTTAGGTATTTATATACATTGCCAAACATACAATACTTCAATAACTTTTGGAAAATTGTTTCTAATCATACAGAAACAGCCAATTAAAGTTAAAGAAATACATAAAAATTTGCAATGGAATTGCCTGTATGACATCATGAAACACGAATTCATCAGACTGTACTAAAACTTTAAAATGCAATTAAAAATCTTTAAAAATCCCTATCTCCTGAACGGAATATGATATCAACCTGATTTTTGTACTAAATTGGCTCTAAAAGTAAGCTGTTTTAAATAAAATTTTACAAAAAACCATGGGAATATTCCTTTAAAAAGTTCTGAGAGACTTAACATGACGTCACATCTGCATTCTAAAAGCACCGAACCAACTTTGGACAAAATTGAACGACCATAACATGGTCAAGCTTGACCATGATATGGTAATTATGGACAAATTTGACCATATTGTAGTCAAATTTTGTTATTCAATTTTGACAAAAGTGCAGATTTGTTCAAAATTTGACCATTCATTTTGATGTCTACATTCCTAAAAAAAAAAATTAAACACAACTTTCTCATTGATTGGATAGTGCACTTTTTCTGTACATCTATATAGGGATAACATATCTACTTTATAAGTACAAGTTTTGTCCATCTGCTCAAACCTAATAGTTCTTGATTTGAAAAATAAATTAAAATGTTCATTTCAATAGTATAAATCAGGCTTATAGGAATGTACAGAATGTGGTGGTACACATATAGCCTGTTATCAGCCGTTTATATAGGTCTCCCAGAACTTTGAACCTGATAACTCTTTGTAGGATATAAGATTTTTTTTTTTGGCCAATTTGTTTCTTTGGCTGCCCCCGGCAGTAAAATGCACATGTTTGATCACTGCTTTAATAAATACTATTCAATATTAATCAAAAAAATGATCTATTCATTAATTGATCATTATTTCATAAAGATGCAAAATATTCGTAATGATAGCGAGCTTATATTTTGTTTTTTTAACAAAGCCGGCCAAAGCATTTTCTATCAGTAATGCGTTTCGTAAATAACATACACTTTAAATTTTGATTTAATGGAATTTCTTGTGCAGTAGTTCAACATCCCATGAAATCTTCCCCATGAATTTTGCTAGCAACAAATCACCTGTCTCCTTATACCCTCTGTATAAAATCGAATTAAATACATCATAATTAATGCGTAAAATCCACAATAATATGTTTAAGGAGGCAAAATATCAATAACAGCATCAGTGCGTTCAAGTTAGGCACGTCAAAACAACTATTGAAAAACAAGAGATTGAAAACCAGGTTCGTGTAATCGTGATTCTCTATACCTTTCAATTTAATTTTTTCAATTCACGGAGCAAGCGGAAATTTCACAAGCTGCGAAAAAAACTTTCAAAATGGTATTGAGCTACATTTCAAGAGAAAAGACAATAAATAAGGACTTTTCGACAAAATAAGAAATTCGCAACGGAAATTGTACGATGTGGTAACGGCGACGAAGTGGAAATTGGACATGATTTTGCCTTTTCATAAGTCGTAATCGA
Organism: Chiridota heheva; assembly: GCA_020152595.1. Taxonomy (NCBI): domain Eukaryota; kingdom Metazoa; phylum Echinodermata; class Holothuroidea; order Apodida; family Chiridotidae; genus Chiridota; species Chiridota heheva. Next base: position 645,137 of record JAIGNY010000927.1, read on the forward strand.
TTTAGGTTGAAAATTTTCCTACGGGGGAAGACAATTTAGAAAGTTATCGAAGAAGAAAAATTGAAAGAAATAGGAACGTTTAGGACGGTTTCTGCAGCTTGTTCATGAAGTACGACAGGTGAAATCACATCCTGTTACCCACCGCTATCAATTCCATTTCCTGTACAGAAACTCTTTTGAAATTGCAATCGATTATTCCCTGCTTATTTTTCCCGCCAAATGCAAGGATGCAAAAAAGGCGGGAAATAGTGCCGACAGCAATTAAAGTGTCTTGTTTATATCTAGTTGTAATTCTTTTACAGTCATTTTTGTTTTCTTTTATATTTCCTCTTAAATTTGTTTTTAAAACACAAATTGTCTTGATTAATGTATATATTAAAAGTTAATCTACGCAGATCACCTGGTGTTCCGGATAAACTTAATCCGCAAATGAACCAAATGTATGAATCAAAGGGGTTATTCAAACATACCAGCTTTTGAATATTAATTCCATCGATCGTTGAAGTACTTTATCCTTTCATCTGCTCCTTGCTTGCTCTCTGTAATTATTTTCATAAATTTGCTACCCAACATTTTGTATTAATCATTTTATTCATTTCAAGATTAACATGGGGTAAATCAGTTTAGCATTTCACTTACCTTACACGAGGTTCCGTGCAAAACCGCAATAAGAAATATATATGCTTCATAGAAGATATACATTTAAAATAGATGAAAAAAATCAAAATCAACGATAAAAGGAACAAACAGAAATAAAAAATAGAAGTAAAAGCAACTGGTAAAAAACTAGTTAAAAAGATCAAACAAGTGCAAATTAGCTCAACTTAAGATCAGACTATACAGCTATACAAATTCTCAAATACAAATGTAAAATAAAATATGATAAAATCAACAAAATAACACGTTAATTAAAAAAACACAGTAAAAACAAATTAAAAACGGTAACAATGCTCATGCAATCGTATAAATAAACAAACGGAACTTGAAATGGAATTTAAGTCAAAGTGTGATTATAATTCTACCGACTTATTTCCATATTACGAGTGTACGAGGTCCGTGAGATTGTTGAGGACAAGTTGCTCGTTGTGTTGTTAACGGTGTGATATCGGCATAAGGACATTTACTTATAATTTTCTGATTGGTTGAAATTTCGACCAATTGCAAAACGTGCTTTTTTTCGATTATATTTCGCACTATATTAATGATAGGCTACAAAACATTATAATACATTTGGCCGAATGGATAAGGCAATGGGTTGCAAGCGATAGGCTTTTGTGCCAAACGTAACGAGTTCGAATCTCGTCAAGGCCGATTTTTTTCTTTATCTTTTCCTCTCATTTGAATTAGAACCTGTGAGTTATTAACCGAGTTAATTGCAGGTAATAGTTCCATTGTTAAACTAACGACGAAATTGTACTGCTCTGAACAACTCGGCCGTGCCATGTTACGACACAACAGACCTCCGTGGTGTAGTGGTTAGTGCTTTGTCCTCTCACCCGCACGTCCCAGGTTCGTATCCCGGTGAGTTTGCAACCAGTGATTTCACATCTGGTTTTCAAAGGCCGTGGCCGTCTTGATTTAATGTCCAGCACTGGATGATTTCAGGACGTTAAACCTTGCTATGCTATTTTATGCTATAGCCTACTGTACGTAAAAGGTGCATGTGCTTAATCTCCGTGCATACACACACTGTATATATATATATATATATATATATATATATATATATATATATATATATATATATATATATATATATATATATATATATATATATATATATATATATATATATATATATATATATATATATATATATATATATATATATATATACATATCAAAATGTATATCAAAATGCTGACAACTGACCGATCCAACTTGAGAGCGTTGACTGCCTCGACGCGGGAACCCCTTAGTCTAAGTGTAAGTATTTGATATATTCGAACTAAAGAATATAAGTTAAAGGATTTGTATAATATCAACACGTTTGTACGGTTTATAAGTGTCAAATGTCTCACTAATTTTGATTGTCACCACGTTTGTTATTGTCACGCGAACCATACGCCTTGTTGTCACACGCTTCTTATAGGCACACAAAACGTGTTCGCATTGTGCTTCTGTATCGCCGCAAATGTGTACAAATTCTAAACTCTCACTCGCATCAAATTAAAAAGCAAGTATTACAATAAGCTTACAATGATTGTGGGAATAATCTGAGTTGCCAGGTCTGCCACACGTTTACGAGCCAAATATCCATTAGAAATCGGCCAAATCGGGGAAAAAACGGTCAAATCAGTTTTCCAATGGACTGAATCATTGAAAGAAGTACCAAACAATGTAAAATACAAGATACAAATTTGTTTTCACTTCACACAAAAGTTTTCAAAACGTCAAATGAAAACAAAATATTATTTGACTATATTAGAAGTTTCAACGCTCTGATATCACAGATGCTAAAAATAGATGTATGTGAATAATTTCTTTACGAGTCAAAAGTGAAATTAAGGAAAGAATAAGTTAAGTTCGGCCAAATTTCATTTGGCCGGTAGCAAATTTTACCGGCCAAACATGTCTCAAAACGGCCAAATTTGCCATATATGGCAGTAATAGGTCAATATGGCAATCCTGAGAACGATATGACAATTAGGTATATGTTAAGCAAATGAAAGGAGGCATACAAGTAATTGTGCCGTAGTTGAGATCTGAGCCTCCACCCTTCTCACATAATGATTTGAATCTTTCATCCTCCTTTGTTATTGGTTTCTCGACCATATCTTCAGGTCTATCTTAGTGAAAAAACGACAAACATAACTGAATAAACCACTTTAATATATTTTTTCGTTTCAATTGAAAATGTAAGTTACCACAAATAAATGAAAATGACTGACGTATGAAATATCCTGTAGAAAAGTGACTCAAGATTCGGTCCAATTGGTCGCAGATGCCGGTTTGTTATTCTCACCTTGCAGGATCCCGACACTGGGGCCGGAGCCATTCTCTTACCCGATCATTTTCAAAGCAATCATTGCAAACAAGCTTCGTTTGTCTAAATCATCTAATTTGATTAGTTTGTGTATTTATTTGTTTATTTTGAAATTTTTTTGTTTTGTTTGTATAAATTCATATTAATTCAAACTGATCAAATATAGGCCTACACTGGGACCTTTAAGAGAAGGGACAAATATCAAAAAATGAAAAAATGATTATCCCCAAATGTTTAGTTGTCAGTTTGTTATACCTTAATTTTCAAGTTTTAATCTTAAAATTTCCAGTTATAGCATTTGCACTCACAAGAAAATCCTGCAAAGTTCATGTACAGATTTACACAAGCCTGCAAGCGTTTGACGTTCAAACATGCAGATAAATGGGTGGAATATCCTTTATCAGTGGCGTGCAAAGGAGACCAGGAGACCACCCCCCACCCCAAAGCTACGAAAATTCGGGGAGAAATGACTCAGTCGTGGGAAGTGGAAAAATATCAATCGGGACTAGTTTTTGTTTTGCTTTTCAGCCTTAAATATTTAAAATAGCTTTATTTTAAAACCTTCCCCTTAACTGCTTTATTTCATCCTATAAGTTACGGGTCTGGCGATAACTCTTTGGCAATAAAGGGAGTTTTGATATATGGTGCCGCAGTATGGAATTAGTTCGAATTCAGAGTGGTTTTAGGATTAAGATAAAAGTGTTCACCTAATAATATAACCATATGCTTCTCCGGATACCATGTTGTCTAGTCGTCATGCGTGTCTTTTTGCATTTCGTCATGTCTAGCTTGCTAGTTGCATGCATACGAAATAAAGTTAAAATATTATTAAAATTCAATTTTTAATCGAAAATCTTCGCTTTTGGATCAAAAATCTTTCATTTCGGTTTAGAATCTTTATTTTGTCATTTGTTCAAATTTAAACAAGAAACTTCGATTTGGGAAAATTCTTCGATTTGGGATTGAAAATTTCCGATTTTAGATTAAAACAGGAAGATTAGTTTAGGACAATATTGTTTTTCATTTCCGTCCCAAATTCTGCATATATGGGCAGTGGCGGACTTACGCACGGCACAAGCGACATGTAACTGAGGTATAGCTTACGGCATGACATAAAAACTGTCAAAGAGGCCCTCATTTTCATCCTTAGAGGGGACATAAAGTCTGACATAATCCTTAGAATTAAAAATAACAAAATTTTCTGACCAAGTTTCATACCTCTCAAAGCAATCTAACACAATTGTTGTAATTATTAAAAACTTTAATCTTATACTACTATGGGAGCCGCCATTTTGATTTTAGAGCATGCAGAAAATGATGTTATCAACCTGACAGGAGGATGTTGGAATGTTTTTTATTTCTTTGTAATCTATTTCAAAAGTTTTATAGCTGATGAAAAATTGTTTTCCTTTTGTAAAAAGACATTTTTGTGTAGGCCCCTATACACGAAATTAATAAAACTTTGTGTCACATCATGTTGGAATAAAAACTTCAATACAATTTATAAAGAAATACATTATAATTCTTGTCTCTTTGGGGAACTAAGTTTTATCATGTACAAGATATATTTCGATACAGAAACACGAATAATTTGAGATAGAGAATAAGATTTTGACTTGCTGTGTTTTAGTTTTGGGTATAGTTGGTTTAGAATTTAATCTATCATATGATATAAAGATTGCATCAGACTTGATGAGTGGCGGTATTCAAGTGTTCGCGTTAAGGCGCGGTTTGGACGTGAAGTCATTTGGGGGAATGGAAGATCTGACACCCGACCAATTAAATCCTGCACACACCACTGCCCTTTACATCTTCCCCCACCCCCTTCCCCAACCCACCCTGTTGGTCAAAAGGAAAACAAAATAAAATGCCGAGGAGGAAGGTATAACTTACCCCCAACGTATGTGTATACCACCATGGTGTATGTTTATACATATAGTGTATGTTTACCACCAGATAGTGAATGTACATAAAGTGTATGTAAATACCACTGCTGACAGGCTGGTGTTCAGCCAAAATATGTCATAAATTTCACATCTATACTGATATATGGAATTTATTTATTGGTACGTTGAGTATTGCATCTTTGTATGGGACCTAATTGGCATGAAGTAATTAGGTATCCAAGAAACCTGGCAAAATAAATAAAGCATGAGTATATTGGAATTTATAATCATCGGAGACACCTCCCTACCAGTAGGAGTGCCTCTCCTTCCCCCTCTCCTCACTATTCTTCGTCAATCATGCACCATCATTGGCGAGCAAGAGAGCGCAACCCCACCACCACCCCCTTCCCCCCCCCACACACACAAGCAGTGTTTTCTTCCTTTTTATTGTCTTTTATTTTATTTTGCATCTTAGCGTGATTTTGTGATTTACCCCCTACTTTTTATTTTGCCCCCTACTTTCGGTTGGCAAATCCCGTCCAGGTTTACAATTGTCTTTTTGTGGCGTTTAGAAGTTTTATATATACTACCGTATTTGACGTAATAAGCGCCCGAGGCGCTTACGAAAATAAAATTGCACCACTTTTTAGGCACGAAACCTTCAATAAGCGCCCATGCTCGGGCCGCCTAACAGTGTGATACTGTACATATATGTGAACTGGTTCTCCATCCTAGCCCCACGATGACCAACACAAAAACATTATGAGCATCACGCGCAAAATACACAACAAGAATGTAACAATACTTTTTTTAAGTCTTCAAACTAATCAAATAAATTATGTTATATCAAACTTCCGTAGTCAGATAGTAGACTTACTACACCAGTCATTTCTACACAGATAAGATAGATAAGACAGAGCTTTAAACTTTAATATCTCCTAAAAGGAATAAGATTTTTGAATGCTTTCTTCACCATTGTATTTCTATTAAGTTCTCTTTCTCATTAGATCAGGGAGTTGCCATTTAGAAATGGCAAATTCCTGATTAGATAGACTTGCTTGACCACTAAACTAATCCTGTAATTCGTTTGTGTCTATCATCTCTCTTTTTTACAGTTAAACCTTTAATTTCATCATTAACAGTATGTTTCTTCTTTACTTCTTCACGGGCACACGCGTCTCAAACTTCTGTAGCCCACCAATAACGAGCCCATTCTGGTGTAAATAATTAGCAACAATGTATTTTTAATTATCAATAAAATAAATATCAATATTAGAAAGTGTAGCAAATTGACAATCAAGATAAAAAGTCATGAATACGGTCTATTGTCATAACTGTTGTAATAAGTTGATGGGGTATTATGCTATCGGTTTATAACTACAAAAGCATATCATATTTTCTGCGTGAATAGTTCGCTACGGGGTGTGTATATATTCTAACACTTAAATCAATTAGCAAGTGCGTACCCCTTTTGTCGCATTCTAAAGCAAGGGGTCAACCAGTAGTTAGTTTCTCAAGAGAACTGGTTACGCCCACCGTAGAAAAAAATATATATTTAAAGCGCTGTGTGAGTTAAGGATATAATTGTCGTTTAATATCTATACTATTAGCTTGACAATCACGATTGATTACAAGTGAAGAAAAAATGCATTTTAAGTACAACGATTCAATCTTAATATTTACCATTATGAACATGATAAAAAGGCCCGCAGTTTCTGACAAGCATTATATATGAATTACGATACGCTATATAGAATAGCGTTGTTACTGTTATTCTTTATAGAATTATCGAAAACGATAAAAAAAGATATATAACAACTACTTGCATACATATAGGCCTACAAAACAATATTGAATACAAGATTGATAACTGGTATATTGATATATCGATTCTAATAACGATCGATACTAACCAATAAAATGCAAGTGACGTATTACTATAAATCTCGGAAAATTCCTTTAGGTTAGAACATCTAAATAATTAAATGTATCATTATTAATATATAAGTATCATATGCGCTTTGTTTCAGAAGAAATTCTTGTAAATATGTTTAACAATTAATGCATTATTTTCTTAAATTGTACATGCATGAAAGAGATTTTTGTGGCAAATAAGTCAAAATTACACATTTGAAGATGTGCCGCTTAGGCATAATTCTATTTCGTATTTATCATACCTGTGACATATTTAGAAGAAGAAAGCATGCATGAAAGATGAAATAACACTATTAATTTTCCATTAACTTATGACAAAATTGCATCAATGTTTACCTGCACATCACAGCTTCCTGGAAGGGAGCTGTTTACACCATACATGCGCGAGTTGGGGGCTGAGAATGACCTCCGATGGTGCTCCATTTTCCCAGGCCCGTGGCCAATTTGTTTCTTCAAGGGGGAGCAAATTTGCACTTCAAGAGATGCCGAGTCTTCATATTCCATTGTTTGAAATTATGGTTTAGAGAGACACAGGACTCCCGACAGGCGCGTTAGTAGAACATTTTGACTGGGGAGTGGGGTTGGGAGGGGAGGGGAGGACATATAAGATTTACCGACGGCTTCAAATTAACATAGATATCCCATTTTTGGCTGCATGCCTTATACGCATTTGGGGGTAAAATTAATCAATCAATAACATAAAATTGAAAAGAATTAATAAAACTGAAGGAAAATTGTGTAAATTATTGAAAACATTTAAGAATTGAAGAAAAATTTCCGAAAATTGACAATGGTTTCCGGGGAAAAGAGAATCGGAAAAATCACGAATTGTCCCTTTTGAAAATGAAAAGTGCCTCTCAATTACTGACCCAATAATAGCTGGCGACTTTTGTTAGTCCCATGTACGGGAGGAATGTGTCCCCCATTGGAAAAATGCCCCTATACAAAAATAAGGTGCCCCTTTTACTTTACTTTGTTGTGTTGGGCTAACTTATTATATCTACAGAGTGGGACGGGGGACATATGACTTGAAAAGTGCCCCCTAAGAGGTCGTGCCCTCCCTGATTCCTACACCCCTCCATGGGAAACAGGTATCAAGCATATTAACTGGACATTAAAGGAACATTCACTTCGTCACAGGAGCATTATACATAAACAAATGAAGGACAATCAAATAAATTTATTGGGGGGAAACATTTATTGGGGGAAAACGTCTTATTCAAGCTTAAAACTGCTATAGAATTGTCCTCAAACGACTGGTTACTGCAGGCTAAATGTAACATCACACAATTACATTCCATTTTGTATATTTCCTAAATCTTTTTGAAATACAAACTAAACATTAATATAAACCATATTTCATACATCATCTAAATATTCTTTTTAAATGTTTCCATCTTTTAGTGCGAGGTAATAAATGTTCACAGAAATACATAACAAAATTGTCATGGAAGTGTTTATGATGCTATTAAGTGAGACTATGATACACTTGACTGCTTGAGTAACTTTGAAACTTCATCAGTTTTGGAATCTTGAAATCTAACATTTTCTAAAAGGAGCAAAGTACTATTTTACTATACTGATTCTTTGATAGTAATCTATCTATCATATTAATTATACATAATGTAACCACGGGATGTTCTTTCAACAAAAATAGGACGTTCACATCTTCACACACAGAATGATAACATGGATAAGGAGAAATTATGATTGCATAGAATACAATCAGACAATTCTGATTGGTCAAAATTTGTACACAAGTACTGACAAGCCAATTAAAAAACCTGTTAGAATAAAAGTCAAAGTTACGTCACTGGTATGTATCAGATTTGTTAGTGACGTTCAATAAATTTATTCTTAAAAGCTTCCCACTTTAAATATAAAATAGCGGAGGCAATGTCTCGTTATAACCTCGGGATGCCATTGTAAAAGTTGTTGAATCTCTTAATTTATTCCAAATCATAGGCCAACAAGAATTTTTTTATCAGGTTGTAGAAATAAGATGATCGGCTTTTAAGGCTTCTAAAAACGCATGAGATTTATCTGCAGTGCGTCACGGTAGTCCTTTAAACTGTTAAAGACCACTTATCGTCTTTGATGTGTATTGATTTATGAGTTATCATACAAACACGAGGCCCCGGGTTCAATCCTGGGGTGGGTAGACACGCCAGTGCACCATAACTGGTTTTCTCTTGGTTTGATGTGTACGTCGTACGTTTCGTGATAGCATTTACTGTCATGACCCCGTCATTGTAATTGTGTGTTCAACTCTCTCTCTCTCTGTTTTAATAAAATAAAAAAAAAACATTGGGCCAATTTGCATTAGCACCAGGCTCGTAGCCAAGAATTTCTCACAGGTAGAATTTCAGGTAGAATTTCTCACAGGTTGCCAGAAATTTTCATAGGAATCCAGGAATTTGCAGCCAGGATTTTTTAACAGGCGGCTAGGGGCACAAACACTCAAAGAGAGAGCACTTGGGTCGAGTCTCCATATTCCCATATTTTGTGTTGATTTAAGCAAGGGACATATACAGATATAGGCCTATAGTTCGAAAGGTGAACGGATCTCGTCCCCACACAGGCCTTACTATAGCACTGATGGGCCGGCTGATCAGCTGAACAGTAGCCAATTGGGAATAAAATGTACTTCACCTTATTCTAATCACTTTAGATAAACCATGTGACTTTTAAAAACTCTCAGATCATGCCTAAATGGTGTCTTGATTCATTTCCTTTTCTTTGTTTTCAACCTCATTACCTTAATCTGTTTCATTTTGGAATTGTTTTATTCAAGTATCAATTAAGTTATTTTTTACATATATGTAATTCACATCACAATTTCCATGATCATGTACGACTAGAATTTTATAAGTTGATTACTTGTATGCCCGAGTTTTTAATTCGCTGAAAACCTGCCGATCATTAAGTCGAATAACTTTAAACTTAAAGATTCCTGAACGTAAAACTCCTTGACCCTTTTGTCTTGACCTGAAAGGGTGAAGCAGCAAGCCAATATGAAAACCGAGCCAAACAATTTGTTCATTTTATGAAATTCATAATCCGCTAGTCTTTACCAGCTTTATATATATTTTATATTTATATATTTTCATTTTTATTGTCTTTATCATATTTCATTAAAATGTTAGTGAAAGAAAAACATCTCGCTTTCATTCATGGAAACGGAAACATGAAATTGCATTGACAAACTTAAAAGATGGTCGGGAACTATTAGACCATAAACTGACAGCGAGAATCCATTCTTTGAACAAAAAAAAAACATTTTGTCGATAAAAAGACAAGAGCAGGCTAAAAATGACAAAATGAAATATACCAACAGAAGGCTAAGGGGCCGTGAACGACTTGTGTTTATGTTTGTTCATCAAAGTATCATTGAGAAAAGTCTGTTCTTTTATGTATCTTTTCTGGTTTATGAATATTTTAGAAAGAATTGTGGAGAAAACAAAAACATTGTTTGGATATTTTGTAATTTATTCCTCATTATCGTATTCTATATTTAGATCCCAGCTGGAGTATTTCTTGATGATGTCAATGTAAAAAGACAACAAGAAATTTCCATATTTTTAGGAGAAAAAGAATATTTTGTGGCTAGATATTGCGATAACATCAGCTAAATTGTCTTCGAATAGGCTGATACACCCAAACCATTCAGCCATGCATGCCATGACGATTAAAAAACCATTAGGCAGTTAAGAGATCACTTCGCCATGATTACATTGAACGCGCTTTCCGACCAAGGTACCAACGCAGAATTTGATGCAAAATAAAGATTATATGAACAGATAACGCTAACTTAAAGGAATAGTACAGTGGTCAAGTAAGTTTATCTTATATGAAAGAAGACTTTAAAAGAAACAAAATGATAAAGAAAGCATCCAAATATCTTATTCCGTTAAAAAGATATCAAAGCTATTGTCATATTTGTGTAAATGACTAGTGTATAGTAAGACTATGGCAGTATGGAAGGTTGTCGCTTTCATCCTCACATTCTTACCAATTGTTAAGAAAATTTATTAAGCTTTTTTTCTATTTCAACTTTTTTCAGTTTGTAAATTATGATTACCCTTACAAGAATTTGTTTTACTAATTTCCTGACAATTCCAATGACTTTTAAATCAAAATTGCGGGACAAAAGACTTAAAGACTTTGAGGAATTTGAGTCTATGACGTCACGACTAGTCTGATTGCAGTCGTTTCTACACAATTGATACTAAACTTTAAACTTAAATAACTCCTTAGAATAAGATTTTTGAATGCTTTCTTTACCATTTTTTTCTTTTGAAAGTCCTCTTTCATATAAAATATCGTATTGATATCGTATAATCGTATTCCTTAACGGAATACGATTGTTGATTGCTTTGAAGTCCTCTTCCATGCATTTGATACTTGCTCGACCCCTAAACTAATCCTTTAACTTAATGCAGTCTATTAATAAATGTGTGACCTTTGTACAGCTATGTTTTGTGTTTTTATACGCAAACGTATATGAACGGGCATGTATCTCTATTTTCTTATCTTAGAGGAAAGATATCGTCCCATAAATAGATAAAACAGTGGAGGCCGCTGTGCTGGTAACGTCACTTCCGTTTTTCAATTTTCCTTATTGATTGCGTGAAATTTGTGATGTTATCAAGTTATCGATACCACCGTTGATGTATACCCCTATGTTCGGTCCGACGAATCGTGTGATCGATAACATCGCAGATTTCTTGCAATCACTAGGGAAAATTAAAAACCGGAAGTGACGTTATCAGCACGGCGGCTTTCACCTCTGAATTTATTTATGGGACGATACCTTTCCTTTAAGATAATTGAAAATAGAGATACATGCCCGTTCATTACAATATTCTTGCTTAAAGGAGAGTGATTGAAAAATATTATCTCTAACCATACTCCGACATGGGCAAGGAGTATTTCCCTCCCCCTCCCTCCCCGAAAAAAAAGATTTCTTACCTTTGTTTGATTTGTATTAAAAAATAAATTAAAAAATTGCTTTCAGTTTTTCCTCAACCATGTTATGTCCCTCCAAAACTCCCGGGCCCAAACAACTTCTATAGGTGGAGACTGAACTCATGATAATAAAATAAAGAATTACATAAACATTGTATGTCTTCTATTACAAAATCTCAAAATGCAGATTAGCCATTAAATCTTAATGTAATAAAACTTTCATCAGCTGCTGTGGCGTAGCTAGACATCCCCCTCCTCCCTCTCCCATCCACCCACCCACCTACCCACCCACCTACCTACCCACCCACCCACCTACCCACCCACCTACCTACCAACCCACCCACCCATCTACTCACCCACCCATCCACCCACCCACCCAAAAAAAAATTCTCAGACCTAGAATTGTATGCATCAGACTGCTTAATGACAGTGGCGGCCCCAGGTTTTTGGTCTGGGGAAAGGAAAGGGCAATTTTGTCTCATGGGCCTATAAATCAAAAAATTATGGAACTTTGATAAATTTTCTGGGAAAAGAGGGGAAATGGATCTCGTGGGGGACAATTTCCTCCATCCTCCCCCTCCCCATGTAGTACCGCCAATGATCAGTTAATCAGTTAGGAAAGAAAGATTGAAGAGAAAATGTATGTAGCTGTTAATTTATGAAGATGCCACAAAGTAATTTGGAAGGTGTTTGTGTGTGGAGGGCCAGGACTGATGAGGGCAAAATGAAAGGTAGATTATTTATGTTCATCCTATAGCAAGCCTAGAAAGAAGCACACGAGTCGTTCACCCTACAACAAGCCTAAAGAAGCACACGAGTATGTGAGATATGTATTTAAAAAGAAAGATAACTGGGGTTATTTATTATTATGAAATAGCAAATGGAGGGAGTGAAAACGTTTTGGTGGGGTTTCGGAAAATGCACAAAATGCATTTAAATCCAAAAATTGTGGTCACTTTCTTCTCATTTCCAAATACATTTTTTGAAAGTCCCTCTAAATTTTGAGGTACATAAACCCCTCCCCATAAAGTTAGTTTATCTTTTCAGGACTTTAAAGGAAACAAAATGGTGAAGAAAGCATTCAAAAATCTTACTGCTATGTTTGATTTTATAAGCTTATAAATGGTGTATAAATAACATTATCTTGGACACAAAAACCACTCTTGTGAAAGTTCTGAAAACAATGATATAACATATATCGCACGGTGGCGGTCTTATTGACCGTGACCGCCATTTTGGTTATTCGAGAAAGTCATGTTCAGAGGGCCATTGAAATAGTCAGAAATGGGATCTATGGCATGAACAACCTAGTTTTGGACACAAAAAACACTGTAGGTGCTCTGAAATGCAAAGATAAATCATGTTTTATGTGGCAGCGGCCATCTTGGATATGTCAAAAACGCTCAAGATTACCAGAGTGGCATCTCTCATATTCTGAATCAGCGGGTCTCAAAGATGTAGAAACCATCAAAAAACATTGCGGGGACCAAACTTTTGTGTTCAGCCTAAAATTGGGGTTTGGGCAATAGACTATAAAGAGATATTCAAGTTTAAAGCTCTGTCTATATATATATGTGTATCAACGACTGGTTTAGTAAGTCTACTATGGACGGCTGTCACGGTGGCGCCACATTCTTAACAATTGTTAATGTATTTTTTTATTTTTTGACTTTTTAACTATTTTTCCTCGAACTTTCTTCGGGTGTTAAATTATGATTACCCTTACTAGATTATGTTTTGCTACCGGTACTTTCCTGACATACCCAATTGTTTTTAAGCCACAAAATCGAAGGGAAAATATGATAGAATACATAAAGGTTGTTATGAATCTGAGGCTGTGACGTCACAAATAGTCTATTTTCAATCGTTTCTCTTCAATCGTTTCTACACAAATGATATAAACTTTTGAACTTAAATATCTTCTTAACGGCATAAGATTTTTGAATGCCTTCTTCACCATTTTCTTTCTTTTGAAATCCTCTTTCATTTAGGGTGGACTTGCTGGATCCCTGAGCTAATCCTTTAATAAAACATTTTAAAATGCAATGGAGAACAAATCCAGTGAAAACTAGACAGGGGGTGAGGGGCCCTGCCGTTGGTACCTGGCGCCATTTAACGTCATATCCGATGGACGGTGAGCGTCACCCAACCATTGACCCTTACGTTAAAGGGGCGCTAGACCGAGGGCGCAATTTTCCAGAGACTAACAAGTAGTCTTTTTTATCCTTCACCTATATTATGGGAGCACTGAATTGATAAGATCAAGAGGGTTTGATTCTTCATCATAACCAATCTGATACATTTTCAGTGACTGAAATTTATGACAGAAAATTCGAAAAATACATTAAAGATTTTGAAATACCTTCTCTTTCATATGCATCAAAACTTTGAAATACATTCAAAATTCTTCAAACTTTGATTGGCTATAACTCGTAAACAACACTGTGACGTGCTGTTTACCTAATTTAGATAATTTTCTGTCAGTCTGTTCAGAATTTAAAACTCTTTTTGTTGAATTATTGTCCCACTTTACATGCTTTATATTTTTTAAAAAGAATACCGCATACTGACAGAGGTGTTATTCGACACGAACTGATCGATTTGTTGCTGATCACGTGTTACCTTGTAAATACTCATCCTCGTTAGCCATTAGCTTTTAAACGAGTTAATAACATAAGATAAAACATGAACTCCATCATAATGTATATAATAGAAACTTTCTTACCCGCCAATAAAAACTGACAAAAACTCATTTATCTGTTTTTGTCCTTTGTCCAATGAGCAGATGAGAGTACAATGTTTTTTTGCTATTTTTTCATACCTTTAGCTTCTTTTTGGCTTTGAGATAACACCCAGCTGCTTCTCGGATTTATTCTTAATTCTTTTCTCTTTGCTTTGTTAAAGAAAAATCGAAATATAGCGTCGAAAAATAGACAATACAAGAAGATCAAAAACATAAGCTCAATATGCAGTCGAAGATTATCTTTTTTTTATATTCCGTCTCACCTTTTAGCAGTTTAGTGTGATAGTGAGTGACGAGACTTAATATTTCCTTTGCCCTGGATCGTATTTAAAAAATGGGGCACAAGAGGGAAGTTTTCGGGAATTGTCGTTTTTTTGTCTTTGTTCTAAAAGTAAAACTTAAAGGTCAGTTATTGTGTTAACGTGGACAATATATTCAAAACAATTGAAAGTTGTGATTGGTCTAAATATTAGCACATGACACTGACAAACCAATCAAAGATCAACTACCACCGAGGATGTAACGGTATGTATCAATTTGCTTGAGACAAAATTCCCTCCTCAATACCTTTCTGGTAAGGTCTTACATTAACAAAGGATTCACTTGAGTTATTGGTTCTTCAGGTGCGGGGTGTGCGGGGTCTGTGTGGGGGTGGGAGGGGAAAGGTGGTGTGGGGTGGGGGGCGGGGTAATTAAATGCTGAAAAAATGTGCGGATTTTTTCATTTTGATAATACAACGTATTCGATTTTCGAAGTCACACCCATCAAATCAAAGTCGGGGATTTTTTATTAATTTTTTGTTGCATGAGTGGAAATTTAGAGGGCTCAAAATCTTCGCCTAATTCACGCAAAATTTCAAATGTCAAGCAATCAAAAAGATAACAAAGAAAACAAAAATTATTTACAAATATCAGATTTTTCCTCTCCATCCCATGGTAGCTAAGCACTATATAATGCTTCTTATGATATATGAAAAATTGATAGATAACTAGAATCAAAGGGATGACAAAAAAAATTCTCTATTTCTTCTCCATCCCATATTTCCTCTCCAAATTTCTTCCATCCCAAATATCTCCATTCCATATTTCCTCTTTCTTATATTTTTCTCCATCCCATATTTCCTCTCCATCCCATATCCCTTTTTCTCTCTCCATCCATCTTATATTTTTCCTTTCCATCCCATATTTCCTCTCCATCCCAATATTTCCTCTCCATCCCATATTTCCTCTCCATCCCATATTTCCTCTCCATCCCATATTTCCTCTCCATCCCATATTTCCTCTCCATCCCATATTTCCTCTCCATCCCATATTTCCTCTCCATCCCATATTTCCTCTCCATCCCATGGTAGCTAAGCACTATTTAATGACTCTTATGATATATGAAAAAATTATAGATAACTGAAATCAAAGGGATAAGAAAAAAGCAAAAATTATTTTACAAATATGACATATTTTCTCTCCATCACAAGGCTGCAAGGTAGCTAAGCACTGGTGCTTCTAATGGAATTGAAACATTATAGATAACTGGAAAATTGGCTACTTTTGCTGCCCAGCCCCTCTCCCACATGAAATTATTTTCTCTATTTGCGGTGCCGCTTGAATGTATGAAAACGATATAATAAAGAGGCTCATATTCTTTCGGTCTTCATTTCAGAACAAAATCATTCTTTCGTCCGTCTTCGTTATTTGTTTTAAAACAGCTTCAATTTTCAAAATGGAATTATATTTTCAAAATGGACTAGTATGCTCCTTTTAGTACTTAACAAACTTTGTACCAGAATAGCTAACAAACTTTTGGCTTTATTTTGTTTTTTAACACAAAAAGAATAATGGCAAGAACAGATTTATTCCAGTCCATTTTGAAAATAGAAATGCATTTTTAAAAAGCTGTTTTGGAAAATCATTATTCCTATTATGCCCCCAAATATCTGATATATATCTTTTTTTAAAGAAATAATGGACTTTTTAGGTTCAAATCAGATACCAAACATTTTTAAAATAATATTTACCATTTTATAACATTTATATTGTCTGTATATCATTCATGATATGAATGTAAGGAATGATACTAAACACCAAATTTATACTTCTCTATTGACAGTGTTACTTGTAAACGGCCTTGTACGCTTGGCTTTTAAGAAATCCTTTCGGTCCACAAGACCCGTTAGAAAGATGAAAGTTACCTTCATTACATCCTGCCCATCGCACTAATATTTGAATTGTTTTCTTTCTTCTTTATAATCTACCGATGCGCATCATTTTTCAAACCATATTGACATCATGCTTACTTTTCTCTAAATTTGTGCTCATTTTCCTCACTTTGGCATAAAATGATAACGTTTTTATGATATTTTAATTACCCCTGCAACGCGTGGCCAGTTACCTGAAAAGTTACATTACAGGGCGAGGAAAATACTTTATTTTTTGATCCACGAATGACTAGCGTAGTGTGGAGGATCGCTCAGCCGTGTAATGCCCAACTGTTAGGAATTTTGATTCTGCCTTTATAAAGGTTCATCATGCGTTTATCTGCCGTTTTGTCCATGTATAAAGGGCAGCTGTCGAGTTTAATGGTAACCCGCTATATGCCTTTAAGGCGAAGCGAGTAAAAAGAAAGTCCCCCGCTGTTAGGCTTTAAACCCTTTTCATATTTCGCAACAATGTTTAATGGCACAAGCAAAGAAATGTCTTCAACATCGATTTAAAATCAACTCCTCAACACCCAATCGTAAATGACATAAGAAAGGGATGGATCTTTCGTTATAAGCGTCGTTTTAATTGGCTGGTTGTGCTTGCTAATGAAATTTATTGTCAGTAATCTTAACGTCATTGGTGCGTGTCCGCGGGATGGTTCAAGCAGTGCTATGCGATTAGAATGGTATTAGAGGCACGTTAGCAAAAAAAAGATAATGAAAAATAATGATATAAGTGAGTCAATAGATACTTCATTTATATACCGATTAATAAGTGTGCTCAAACATTTGAGTGAAAGTTCTTGGTTCGGTTAGTTGTTATTATACCCTTTGGTTACCTGTAATTATACTTTTTAAGTACGGACCTAAAAGTTTGTGCGAGAATTGTAACAGTTATTCTTTAAAGAAAAAAGAAAAAATAGAGATTTATAAGTTTTGATATTGGAAAAACAATCGGCATGACTTATCGTGAAAGCTAAAAATTATAACTTGACAAATCAAGATTTATTTTTTGCTCTTCAAACCGTCTGAAAAAAATTGTTTTGCACGAGGATATTAAATCGACAACATTTGTTCTTTGGAAGGGATGCAAAAGCCGTAAAGAAAGCACATAAACAAGGAGTTAGATCGGACAATTATGCGTGTAATTCCTTGTAAAATGCAGGAATCCATTATCAGTCTTGAAACGCCATCATCCAAGGACGATTTAGAATCGCAACCATCCCCGGATGTCCCCCACGAAAACAATGGAAAGAACGGCTCCGAAGATACAACAACTAAGGAAGCAAGTTTTCCTGACGGAGTTCTGGAGAGTTCACCACGCCTAAGTTCTCCGCACCCGTCGCCAGTACCAGAGGAAACAAACAAACAAATTACGATATTCAAATCTCTCACGGAACCCCCTCGGAAAACGTCGAATAGTTCCTCAAATTCTCATTCATTTTTTATTCGAGATATTCTCGCGGATGTTAAAACAAATCGTAACAATGACAGTTCTGAAAAGTCAGACATTTGTAAAAGGATTAATGGTGCTGATAATCTGAAGACTATTAATTGTTTAAACAACAATGGATGTTCGGATGGGAATGAGGTGCAAATTGAAAGATACTTTAATCATGATGATAATAGATTGCGGCATACTTCTGGTGGAGAAAAAAGAACATTTTCCGACATGGAGGACAAAAATCGGGATGGTATGTCTGACGATGGCAAAGATTATATATCAGGTGAGGGCCAGTACACCGCACATAAATATATAAGCAAACTAACCTCGTTTGTTTCTCCCACAAATCAATTATTATTTGTAACCACAAGTACAATAAGTCATGAGTGTTCGCCATAAGGGAAATGGGCTGGGCGGGCAATTGTCCCACAAAGATTTGATAGTTATTGTTTTGTTTTTGATAAAGAAAACAAAAACGTTTTAATTGTGGGTAGAACGACAATAAGGTATAAGGTATTCATTCTTTCTCAATTTAATGTTGTAAGTAATTGTTGACACTATTTCAATGTCGTGATTTGTCATTTAACTTATACATGGGTTGCGCCGCCTTCTTTCAAACTCAAGTTTTTCCAATCGTCCTTCATTCAAGTTATTTGTATTAAACGTTATATCCATATGTAGCGGAGGCGGAAGGCCAGGGGGGACCGGGTCCCCCAATAGTTTCAATTAGGGTACCCCCCCCCCCCATAATCATTTGTAATTTTCATATTTTTGGTATATTTTTAATCACCCCGAGATTGAATTCATATGTCCTCTTTATATGATCGCCAATATCAAGCAGTTTACAATCACAATCTACAATTATACAAAACAAAAACTTCGAGCCTCGAACACATTTTCTGTAATGAACCCCCCTAAATGGAATGGCCAGTCATATGATCATAATTACTTTATTACGTCTGACCAATAACAACTCGCCTCCCTGGCCTGGTTGTAACACATTATAAGCGGACTTTATTGGATGTTGGCACTATTGACGGGTGAAAACCAAAATTAATGACCAAGTGAAGGAAGCATTGGAAGCTTATCAAACATTTTTCTTTTAGAATACACATATTTTCCAAGAGTGACCATAGACCTATATCCATGCACAGAAACGTGAACAAAACATTAAATTTTCATATATGCGTTTTCATGATTTTTTTGTTGTTGTATATTATAGCTCTCTTTAATATGAATTTTGACTTGTGAAATACACTTTCTTCCTATGCAATGTGACGTACATTTTTGCCCTACAAATGTCAATTTTGTGAGAGCTTCCTGGGGCTTAACCCCCTGGACCTCTTCCGGAACTTCGCCTCTGGACCTCACAGCAAAAAGCGAGCGCTCCGCGGCAGTAACACCTTCGCGTGTCACCTTAACGAAAAAATCTTGAAAAACACCCCTACTTTTTTTAATGGATTAACACCTATCCAGTGCCCCCCTCCCCTACCCCAATATTGTTTCCTTTCGCCGCCGCTGAAATCTAAATAACTCTGAATTATGAAAGATACAAACTTCAAATGTGTGACACGCTTATGGCTACGTTTAAAACTAAATTTCCCACTTATAACTAACATGTTCCACTATTGCTTAGCCTATATTTAATATGATACAGAAATCATCATTTAATAAATTCAAAGAACAGAAGAAGCTTATAGTATTATTC
>JAIGNY010000927.1:670000-707500 GCA_020152595.1 Chiridota heheva
CTTTAATTAAGTTTAATTTTCATTCTAAATTTACTATCAACCAAAATAAGTGCAAACAATTCAAATTCTTGAGCAGTTGAGTCTTGTTTTCTTTGAAATTGTGGTTATTCATTTGCCTCTTCCTCGATCCCGGGGCCAGTCCTTCTATTTGTCTATAGTGCGCCTGATCATATGTGTTTGATTTCATTTGCAGTTGATTTGAAGCCAATCATGAAATTATAAAATTGTGAAAGTTGTTAATTTGAAACTGATCCCAGGAAGATAGGACTGCAGCCGTTTTTCCTTCAAAGAAATACATTAATCATATATTTTCCATTTTTTTCTCTCCCATAGATATGAAGAATTCGGAGTCAGACATAAATTCATCTTCCCCGGGCAAGTCGAAAAAGGCCAGGAAAGCTCGGACGGCATTTACCGATCACCAGTTGAACACATTGGAGAGAAGTTTTGAGAGGCAAAAGTACCTTAGCGTGCAGGATAGGATGGAACTTGCCGCAAGCCTCAATCTGACAGACACGCAAGTTAAAACCTGGTACCAAAACAGAAGGTAATTATGTATGTTTTTTACAAATAAGACAAAAATGATTAATTTAGTGGTTAAGTATGGATATTTTATAAGGTTCAATAAAACGTTTTGTGAAGAAAGTATATACTTGGAAAGTGAATCTCTTCCCATGTAAATTGCTTTACTGCTGACGTCACAAGAAAATTACATTCTTACAAGGATATCACTTTCGCGGCGGCTATTCATTGGCTTGTAAATATTTGTTTAAATATTTTGACCAATCAGAAGATTTTTATTTCTAGTATGAAGAAACGACTGGTATAAGCCCAAGCGTTTCAAAATAACTGATATTTAAACTAGAAGCAGCTAGAAGTAAGATTACATGATTATGTTGTTCAGGAAATTTAGGCGGGATTTTGTTTTGTTTGTCCCAAAAGATTAAAAATTCAATTATTAATACCTTTTAAGCATCTGTGTGCAATTTATCGTAATGTTCGAGTTATACAACTGGCCAGACAATCCAAGTAAAAGATAGCATTGCAGTTGATGTATGCGATCGGAATGTCGGTCGAGTATAATCAGATAATACCCGATTTGCAAACAGGGCGACGAACACCGACGTGGGCATAACGCGCTGGGCGTGTCTGCGCATTTGTGCATGCGTGTGCAAAGTCAGATGATTTTTTTATGCAAATTAGTTCACATACAGCCTAGTATTAAGAGAAAGGATAATTATTACCTTGCATTATGTGACTGTAAATGCCAATCCCATCTGAATTAAAACAATATAATTGCAATTAATATGAAAGTCATATGAATTCAGTACGGTACATCATAATTAAACAGATCATCTTTGAACAGGTAGCTGGAAAACAGCTCATTTTCAGAAATATGATAATTTCTATTAACAGATTAAGTAGAATTTATGCAGGCTTTAATGAACAGACATATGATTGTGACACGTCACAGAATTATTCAACCGAAAATGGGGTATCTTTTATTAGAATAAAAGTTATACAGAAAAAATGTAAAAACTGATTTTTACCTTGGATATTTGTCTCAGATATCAAAATTTATGAATGATTTTGTCTGCTCATGTGATCATTAGAATTAGAATGACAAGGCTTTGATGTGCTAATTTCTGATTAGTAAATTCCATAAACGATTTTGATGATTAAGCCTGCTTACCACAGACTTGCTAAATGACATGTTAGCCGGAAAGTTGGATGGATTTCGTGCATAAATTAGAATGAAAACTGATACATTACATGTATTGATGAAGGTTTGTTGTTGATTATTGTAGCCTCACAAGAATCATTTCAGCCTTGCTAGCAGTCCGGAAGCATGCCTATAAATAGGAAAATTAATAACACACAAGAATATTGAAGTCATGCGACCATTTTGATCAGATTTCGCGATAAAATGTCATAGTTTCTCATTTATGTACTTAAAATATCAAAAATCATTGTGTTGAAGAACATTTGAATTTTTAAAATGGCCGTTTCGCGCCGCCTTAAAGCCTAGTTCTATTGTCTAGTTTATCTATTATTTCGAAAACGGCGTGGTGAACATATCAAATGGGAGTGGAAAAGGTGTAGCCATGGGTAACAGTAATGAAGGTATTTTCAAAAGTTTTAAGTTTTTCCCAGCAGAGATATTTTTCTCGGATGTATTTCAAATTTGAAAAATGTAATATTGCATAAGGCTTTAACGTTAGGATAGGGAAGGATCATGGGAAATATCACAAAATGACGGCTTTCATGTAGCAAAATACTCCCATTCTTAAGAACATTTATGTTCCCAATAATAGGCTTGCTGCCGGACTGGCTTGGGACCGCTGCAATTCTCTGGGCGAAAATAAATGTATATGAATATTCATGTCATTTCATTGGGTTTCAGTTTTACTTTATCCACTAGCCGACTAGTAGAAGTATTAACGCAGAATTCTGTTTCTTGTCTCCCACCACAGAACCAAATGGAAACGACAGACTGCAGTTGGTCTTGAACTGTTAGCTGAAGCTGGAAATTATGGCGTACCTTCCGTTCATAGACTTTTTACACCTCCACTATATCCTTACGCTCACCATCCAGCTGCCCAAAGCATTTTTCCACATCTCGACCCAAGTAGTTGGTACGGGTTTCAGGCTGCGGCAGTGGCTGCGGTTTCAGCAAGTGGCCATCAGAGAGCATCGACTTTACTTCCAAGATTTGCTTTTCAAGGACTTACGTCACACCAACTATCTGGACAAGTCGGGCTCAGTTCACATCAAATGCCATTAATGCCTAAGCCCCTTCATCCACACACACCTTGAAAGTTGGCCCACAATTTTTTGAGAATTCTTCCTTGCCATTAGAATTTCTCGAAACTCGCTGATATATTTCAAGGGTCAAATGTCAACAGCTGTTTTATTTTGGAACTATATTGTTTACACCATGAAATTGGATAAAAGTGAGGTGTGCACTCTGCAATATGGTCTTAGTAGAGGCACGGCGGAGAAGGGGAATTCCCCCTGACCCCCATGGGCCGCCGCCCGTGATATGCTTACTCTATACGTGTATTACATAAGACTGCAAGTTAGCACATTAGCCATCTTCTATCTACAAATCCGTGAAAACGACTGTTTACAAAATACTCAAGTAAAACCACAACACACCATAGCAATTTACAAGAACTTATATTTTTCTGAGAAGAAGGGAACTTAAAATTAAAATGAATTTTAATATCAGACAACAATACTATCACTATAAGCTTAGTTTTTTATGGAATACGAAAGTATGAAGAGTTCATTGCAGTGTTTCGCCTGCAGTGTTCTGCGCGTTAATTTCCTATGAAGTGTACAAGAAAACATAAACCTTACAGTATTTATATACCGTCACTTTTCTTTAATATGCAGTTTAATTCAAAAATAAAACGTGGAAAACAAATAAAAATGTGGGTATATAAAATGATTTTTCATTTGAAGAGAAGTTATGCTTTCAACTTTCCACGTCTTAATTTGTTTTTAACTTCAGGTTTTTTTCTTCACAGTCATGTTTGTCAAAAGAGACCAAATAGAGTCCGGGTTATTTCTAACGAAAAGTAATAAGCATGCACTTACTTTGGTCTTTTAGGCCAATCAATTACTCACTTCTAATAGCTTTTCCGAGCAGCTATTTATCAGCCCTGAGAGTCCCTTATGTACTTCCCAGGGACTGCCACCCCCTTCCCCAAAATTTTCAGCAGAATTGGAAGAATTCAGTACATTTGGGGGGAAATTGCCTTATACCCCCATCCCCCTCCAATTTTGGGAAAAGAGGCCATGTCCCCCCAATTTCCAGATAATAATTTCGCCCCTGCTCTTCTATATATGTTCTCTACGAAAAGAGTAAAGACGAAAAATAGCACACCAATCAATCCATGATTATTACTATATCTCAATCATTTGTAAGGAGACATTTCCGCAAAATATGTACAAACTGCAAAGGATATGTGTCTTTCTATACACTTTCTTCCTTCAAAGTTGTATTTTGAAATACACACATTTAATGTCCTGCCTACTGAGGACATAGGATCCCTGATCCGTGAACACCGTGCATTTCAATGTTTACAATTGTTGGGTAAAATCTTATTTCTTAGTTACAGTTTGGGAACTAGTAGCCGCCAAAATGTCCTCAGATGGAGGTTGTTTTATTTCTTCAAATTGTGGTACTCTGGAGTTATTTCAGATTTAACGCACGATGTCTATAAAGTCGTCAACGTATTGGACGTCAACGTTTAAGATTTTTCTGAATGAATTTGTATATTATCAGATTATCCACGCATACACACGAAAATATACAATGTTAATTACATGTGTATGTGTGATTGCAGGAAAATGTGCAATAAAGAATGTACATTCCATATTAGAAAAATAAAATAGATATTGTATTGAAACCACAATATGGCAATTCTTTTCTGGTAATAGGCTATGCCTAAATATTTTAGAATGTGAAAAGCGTTTGACAACTACATGGATCGCCTAGATAATAACTGGCTGGCTGGTTGGCAATGTAAATTTTTCGAGAGCCAATTTGTAACTCACCCACCGGCTCCACCCACATACAAACAAACATACTTGATAAACCCTCGATTTATGATCACTTTGCTATTCGTTGGGAAAAAAGCATTCGAGATGTAGAAAACGATCCACGCAAGAAAATACGTATCATTGTCCCATACACAGATAGATATCTTTAATGGACTTCTTTGTATCGTGTGCTGACGGTGGGAGGGGGAGGGGGAGGGTGGTCGTGTTTCTCTTGAGGATCGGGGATTATGATTCATGCCTCTCTTTATCAGATGATCTTAATCTGTTCATATCTGTAATAAGACAACAATTCATAGCTTTGCACTTTGAATCAACTAATTTGTGTGATCTACACCTGTACAAAAAGAGGGATCACCAGCAATTTTGCGATTTTTATCTCGATATCTCCAACCGGGTAGGGGGAAATTTCCCCCTATATATAAGATACCGGGTGATAATCAGGAACTGACGATATAGTGAACTTTTTTCAGAAAGCTGCTATATAAAATCTTTATGATATATGCGTACGATGTATTTATTTTGTATATATTTGAGGTACATATTTTCTCAGTAAGATTAAGTTTATTACATTTTTTTCTTACAACCTCAGTTCAGATATATCTTTATATAAATCAATGTGCAATCACCCATTATTGTTTGTGAATAAGAAAAAAGATAATTAAAAATAAAGAACAAACATGAATATGCATCCATTTCTTTGTTTTTGGTCGTGGCCGTTTTACAGTGTATCAATCATTACTTATATATGAGGATAATGATGCTCGATTCTGATTGGCTGGTTAATCACCGGATGCATGAGTGTTTCTCAACGACGACACTATCCCTGCATGGGTCTTTCTTTAAAAAAATATATAAATTTTTCGCGGGACACTAACTGGGAAAAGTTAAGGGTCCGAGAGCATTATCATGTTCCTCTTATTCTTAAAGGATTTTGAAAAAGTATATTTTCCCATTCAGTTCTTATGTGAAATTACTGGCCTTTTAGTTGCGAGACCAGGGATCCCAGTCTGCATTTGAAAAGAGGACGCCAGCATGCACTGCAAAAAGGGCAAGAGGCACCATGACGTCACTTGCGTAACATGGTGGGAACCAATAAAATACGTTTGTTTGTACATGGAAATATCTGAGACCATTCTCATTCAAAACTTTTAAAGACGGGTTCTTGGGCGATACCTCGTTTCTGTTCCAATTGAAAATCATATGTACAATAAGTTGACGAAGACACCAGAATGAGGAATGCCATGGAACGCAAAGAATATTTCGAAATTCCAAATCAGCTCCACGTGCAGACATCAGGGCTAGGGAACTTGTACCCTCTCTCCTGTCAGGCCCGCTCTCCTGTCAGGCCCCCTCTCCTGTCAGGCACCCTCGACTTTCGGGCCCCATCTCCTTACAGGCCCCTCGACTTTCAGGCCCCCTCGACTTTCAAGCCCCCTCCTTTCAAGCCCCCTCTCCTTTTATCCCCCTCTCTTTCCATCCCCCCTCCCCCCACCCCGCTCTCCTATCAGGCAGAACTGAAACAAATACATGTTTCTGAAAAATATTGTTCCCTGCTTTGCGGAGAAGAGTATGTCCTCTCCCACTAAGTGAAGGAGAATCACGGTCCTGGCAGACATGTATGCCATCGCAACAATCATCATCCATTTAATTATTTTATCTTTTCTATTAAAAGATTTATGGTGCATTAATTTTTAATGGCGCCAAAGTGAGCAGACCGAGACTTGCTCCCCATCATAATATTTAGAAACTTGTTTACCCGAAAAAAGTGGGAGCCTATTCTGCACTTCCTGAAGAGTTGCGTGGCTCTCCGGGGCACTCATTGATCCTCGTCTCCCACCCCCCGGTCTTTGGTTCTACTGCCTGACCATCAGTCCGGCAGAATGCCTATCAATAGGAACATTTATAACACACAAGATTATTGAAGTCATGCAGCCATATTGTTCAGATGTTGCGACAAAATGTTAGTTTCTATTTTATGTACTTGGAAGTATTAAAAATCGTTGTGTTGAAAAACACTTGAATTTTTAAGATGGCCATTTCGCGCCTAAAAGCCTAGCTTTATTGTCTATTTTATCAAATATTTTGAAAACGGGGTGGTAAACATATCAAATGGGAGTGGAAAAGTTGTAACCATGACAGTAATGAAGGTATTTTTTATAAGTTTGAAGTTTCCCGTAGTAAAGATATTTTTCCCAGACGTATTTCAAATTTGAAAAATGTAACATAGCATAAGGCTTTAACGTTAGGATAGCAAAGTATCATGGGAAATATTACAAAATGGCG
Organism: Chiridota heheva; assembly: GCA_020152595.1. NCBI lineage: Eukaryota > Metazoa > Echinodermata > Holothuroidea > Apodida > Chiridotidae > Chiridota > Chiridota heheva. Next base: position 676,856 of record JAIGNY010000927.1, read on the forward strand.
GCTTCCATGTAGCAAAATGCTCCCATTAATAGGAACAATTATGTTCCCATTAATAGGCATGCTACCAGACTGACCATGCTGACTGCGTGGACGGATTTTTGAATGGTTTACAGAGTAAATAGTAGGCGTTCCTGTATCTGCGCATTAATATGTTTTGAGCTTGAATCCTGAATCTGAAATTTTCTTTACTTAGCCTTTTTCTACAAAAAAATTAGGTTCATTTCATATTTCTGAGGAAATTTTTCAAATTGATTTCCATTTTTTCGTGATTTAAATGAGTATCAAACTCAGACTGATATGTCTGAATAACGTTAAAGGTCAAATGCTGTTTATCAGGCGTATTAGGTATACCCTAAACTGTTACAATTTCTTTAGTGCTATAATTATTTTGAAAGTATGATGCAATTCTACAGTTCAGATTTGTTTCTGTGTACGTGATAAAGTAATAAGTGATGCGATAAGGATATATTTCTAATCTCCGCACTCAAAAGAAACCACACGTTTACAATGAATGTCCCTAAAAGGTTACTCTTTATTGCTGGTTGTTCCGTTGATAGGCAGATAAGTGAAAACTGATTACACCAGATCAAAGCACGCTTCAATATAAAGCTTCTTTATAACCATTTATTCATATGGTTTTTCAAACAAATGAATTTAACTTTAGTACATGCATGCTTGTTCAGTTGAATTTTTCAAATAGATCAAATAAGTTATATTTGTTGCTTTTTTTTTCTTTCTAAACTTGCATAATTTTATTGGATTTTAATTGCATGTACATACCTGCAGGTTTTCTGCGTTTAGTTTTAAGATGAAAATATTTGTATCTAAAAGTTTAAGATAAGTCCATCAGATTTAGATGGTTAGTTCAAGATAAAAGAATTTGAGGTCATTTAAACTTAACGCGTATAGTTAACGGTAATCAGTCTGGGAGCATGCCTATTAATGCATAAATGTTCCTAAAAATGGAAACATTTTTCTACATGGAAGCCGCCATTTTGTGATATTTCCTATGATCCTTTGCTATCCTAATGCAATGAAATACCTCTGGGAAAAATATCTTTGCTAGGGAAACTTAAAACTCATGAAAATGCCTTCATTACTGTCATGGTTAAAACTTTTCCACTCCCATTTGATAAATTCACTAGACCTTTTTCAAAACATTACAAATAATAGACAATAGAGCTATAGGCTTTTAAGCGAGAAACGGCCATTTTGAAAATTCACACAATTTTCAACACAATGATTTTTGATATTTCAGGTACATAAATTAGAAACTATGACATTCTATCGCAACATCTGAACAATATGGCTGCATAACTTCAATATTCTCGTGGGTTATAAATGATCCTATTAATAGGCATGATTCCGGACTGCTAATAGCTGGTTGAAATATGCAGCAGTTCAGCGCGCTTTCGGATACATCTCCTGTGGGATGGGCTACATCTCCCGTAAGCGGTTTCTAGCCCATATCGGGGAAACTTAATCTGTCGGGGAGAGGGAGGAATATTTTGCGTGTAGTAGTAACATATTGTAGCGCATATTAGCCACCCTGATATGCAAATTCTGGTGTCCCCCCTGTTGCCTGGCTGCCGTCGTGTGAAAATGTCGGACAACGTTTTGAACGAGCATCCCTTTTTTTGTTTTTATTTACAGGTCCCCGACAAAATAACAAAATAATTGATGTCTGGTATATTCATTTATGCATATACAAGTAAAAGCGTCGATGTTCAGGCTTTATCCGTGATTTTCTTAAAGGAACATTTCAAATTTCACATTTCAAATTATGGCAGCCAATGAATATATAATGATGAGCTGGTTATACTGTAACTTATCTTTAAAAAAAAACAGGTGGAAATTTAGTTTTAAAAAGTTGTCATATATTTTGTAAAAAGTTACTTCAGAAGTTAAACAGAAAAATATAAGAAGAAAAAAAAAGCATCTCACGCATTAATTTGGAAATTACCAAACGCAAAATTGCTGTTAATATTATATTAAGGTTTGATTGACAGAATAAATAAGAAATTATGTCAATTTTTTGTCTTCACCAGTTGCTTCTCAGATCTATCTCTTTGTGTTTAACTCTTAACGTGTCAACATCCACACCAGGAGGGCATACATAGCGTCATATAAAGTGTTCCACGACATTAATCACAGACATATTTTAATTTGAATAATATTACAAAGCTTGCTGGGGTGCTTAATTAAGGTTAATCCCTCTGGAACACTTCAATATCTCTTTTCTATTATCCTTTATAAGTAAGAGTTCAAGTTTGATAACCCTTTTATTATGCAATTAGCGTGACGTTTGGAAATTCTTAGTACCCTTGTAACAGTACTCGCCGCATGTGCACGGGTAACTTTACGCTCTATTTCTCACTTTACGGCGGTATAATCCCCCCCGATTTGCTCTAATAAGCCTTTCTATACCACATGATGGGTAAGTTGATTTTTGTTGTGGGCTTCATAAAGAATAAAGTCATTTAAGAATCTTTAACATGATGTGTCTTCCCGAAATCTTATTTTAATAGCTTTTACAAACTTGCCATCCGTCCTTGGGCAAGGGGTTAAGACGCGTCGATCAGAGAGTATCATGAAAAGCGAACAAAGAACTGTTTTAACGGAGGGTTTTGTAAAGTAAATGATCGTTTATAACGGTCAATATCTATCTCAAAAGATCAAACGTTGAGTGGACAACGGTCATTCAATCTTTTGTCTGACTTTCTAAAGGAAACCTTCTCTATGTCTGGGTGGAGAGTTTAATTAGCCTAGTCAAATCCTGGATTAAAGCGTCCGTAAGATAGACGCCTTGTTGAAGGAGCACAATGCATCCGCTGAAAGATTTCTGACAGGATACGACATATGCAATAAACTGGAAAAGAACCTCTTGTAATCTAGTGAAAGAAATCGAAAATGTCTTTAAAAAAAAAAGATGCTGATCAGAACTTACGATGCAGACAAACATTATGTGCGAAAACCCCTAACGTCCGCAAAAACATGAAACGAGGCTAAAGCAATGTGACGAGGCTTTCCTTTGACTGAGAAGGGGAGTATCGTCGCACATTCAGTTGTTTCATTTCTTCAAGACATATTTTGTCTAACATATCGATCTTAAAGTATTAAAAGAATTAGACGGGTAAGAAAGCGGTCCATTATCTTATTCCACTGAGAAGATATTCAAGGATAAATCTCAGACTGTCTGGGATTGGTTGATTAATGGTGTGTAGATGCGTAACTTCGGCAAGTTGCTTGACTTTTTCCCACATCACCTCTTTGTATTCAATTTTTTACAAATGTTAACTTTATCCTTCCCTTCTTTTTCATTCTATGCTCTCCCAGCTGTATGTACAGATAGCAATTTTGTCAGCCTAACTGTCCATAATCGCCTCTCTGCTCACAACTCAACCCTTACCTTCACGTGATACCAACCGCTATGCTTATGCTTTGCGGCGAGAGTAACCTGGTAACTGCAGAGGCTCTGGGTATGGATAGAACCTGTGGAGATATGCCTCGTCAGTCTTGGCAGACAACCTTTCTAGAAGACGAAAAATTCTAATTTTAAACCCGGGAGATGGTGCTCGTTAGTCTTAACAAACAACTATCTAAGGGGCCCTCACTCCTAATTGGGGTTCTGTATAGGGTTGACAACCCCGTTAGGCAAAAAAATCTCTGTCACGGAAACTTCAAAAGTTGCAATTGATGTTTCGAAGCCTCAATCTCCAATCAGGAAAAGAGAGCGCTGAAGTCTGAGATGAGAAATGACTGCTATCAGTCAGAGGTGGGAAGTGGGAGTGGTAGGGGTCAAACTGAGAGGAATTCACATGGGTTTTTTTTCTTCTTCAGATGTGGATATAAAATTGGGAAAACATTCAAACACATTCACATTTCTTAATGTCTTTATGTATTTTATCATACTTTTCCTCAGAATTTGTTGCTTAAAAATCATATGGTTAGATGTTTAGTTGGAAAATAGAAAAAACAGAATCCAGTAATCATAATTATAATTTTGAAGTAGAAACTTTATATCAATTTTCCTTAAGATACATTAACAATTGTTAAGAACTTGAGGATGTTGCCGCCAAACTTCTGAAATAAGCTTTCTCACAGTCATTGTTATTTTTACAAATGAAAAACAGCTTAAAACTTGAAGTTCTTCTAATGAAAGAAGATATTGAAATAGGTTCTTCGCCATTTTCTTTTCTTTAAATTCTTCTTGCATATAAACTCAACTATAGCGTGACCACTGAACTAATCCTTTGATTAAATTATGTTTAAGTCTCCTATTCTGTTATACTCAAAATAGGCACACGTGACCACCTAACTAATATACGACGTAACAAAATCGAGGGGAAAACTGAATGTGTACCAACACAAAAAGGAAAGGAAGTTGTCATCAAAAAGAGAGATATATGTTTAGCTAAATTCGAAATTTAGTAATGTTTGACACTTTGTGCCTAATCATTCGACAGAAAACTATGCACTCTAACTGACCACTATAACTATAAAATCTAACAAAAAATTACAACAACAATATCAATTAGATATTAGTCGTGTTTATCAATTAAAATATAAAGAATACGTAACTTTATTCACGCTTCTCGGAGTACAGTAGTATGACTACGCATTGCCTAATCTGATAATTACATATAAATGAGGCAGCCAATAATCGATCCGATAATTTTAAGAATAGGTCATTCGACAGTTCGAAGGTCGGGTCTGGTCAGCTGGGCGTAAATCCTTTCAAGTTTTGCTTTTGATCCTCTGCCCTATTAAAGTTTGAAGGAAAACAACTGACTCTCAGTGACAGACACCTTGCTCATGATTAATTCAGGTTTAGCCGGAGACCGTTGTCTAGTAGTCACCAATGTAAAGAATTACACTGATGCATGAATTGGGCGGACTACCTCGAAGTCCTGTTTTATTCATTCGATACCATAATTGCAACTTCGTGAAGCTTTGTAAAGCTGTTGCAGAATTATTAGTATTTTATTTTTGGGGTACAAAACTCAAGGATTAACAGATTAATGCTTTCATAATTTCATGTTGTTGGTTTTATCATTGCGGAATCCAGTAACAAAACAAATTTTCGTATCATGTGACGACGCTACGGGGGCATGGGGGATTTTTTGTGGCTAAAAAACCATGGGATATGTCAAAAAAGTAGTAAAACTGATTATAGGAAGGGTAATTATAATATACTACCTGAAGAAAGTTCTAGGAAAATGATTTGAATAGTGAAAAAATTGAATTACCTCTCCTGAAAATACATTAACAATTGTTAAGAATGTGAGGATGAAGACGCCAACTTTCCATAGTAGACTTCCTACACCAGTCATTCTACACATATAAGACAAGTGCTTTAAACGTGAATATTTCCATAACCAGTTCGGTTCGTACCGCCGATTTGGGGACTCAATAAGTCCCCCGAATGAAAGACTCAATAAGTCCCCCGATCGGGGCACTTAATAAGTCCATTAATCGGGAGACTCAAGCATGCGCACTTAGCTTACAGTGATATAAGGAAGCCGCCATTTTTATTGTAAATTGTCACTCATAGACGTTTATCAGTCGTTTCATTAAAGGTTTGTAACAAAGTTTGCTGTTCATGTTCAATTTCGTGAAAGTAATACAACTTCGTTACTATCATGCAGTTATTGCTAAATAATTTTCACAAATCCCCAATTTATTTCTCATAATTTCAGAAAACCTTGTTAAAGCACGACTGCCTAACGGTAATACATGGTAAGAATTCATCACTTTTTTTCAAATTTTTCGAAAACCGCACGGTGAATTTTAAAAGCGCACGGTGAAAAGATCATTCATATGCCAATATTTCAAATCGTGAAGAAAAATTTGAACAATTTGCAGTGGTTGAGTAACCGGCGCTCAAAATGTGTCTGATTCTTATATCATTTCTATACAAACTTCGAATTTGGATAGATGCATTGTGGGATACTTCTGTAAATGATCCACCGATCGCATGGAGAACAAAAATGTTCTCCCGATCGGGTGTACGAACCGGACTGATAACGGAATAAGAGTTTAACCTTTTGTTCACCATTGTCTGATTGTGCGTGTGTCGACGACAACGACGAGTGCGGAACACACAATTACGATGACGGGTTCGTCGCCTGCGTATTCGGTTGTGATAGTAACAATGCTATCACGAAACGAGAACAAAGGTACGACGTACGGACAGACATAACATCGACAACCATGTTAATGTCCACAGCCTTTGATAACCAGTTGTCGACGACGACGAGTGAACACACAATTACAATGACGGGTTCGTCGCCTGCGTATTCGGTTGTGATAGTAACAATGCTATCACGAAATGCCTAATACGACCGGACGAGAACAAAGGTACGACGTACGGACAGACATAACATCGACAACCAAGTCAATGTCCACGGCCTTTGATAACCAGTTGTTGTGCACTGGTCCTCTTTTATATAAGATGGGCATTGATCACTGAACTAATTCTTTACAGAGTTTATATTTACGAGGTGATATATGGTAATCTATGTCAGTAAATCATTAAATTATACCACTGAGTATTTCAATGCTGCAATGGTCAGATGGCCAAGCAAATTCATCTTACATAATATGAAAGAGGATTTTAAAGAAACAAAATGGTGGACAACAGCAATATCGATTTAAATATTAGCCGTTTTAAATTTTTCATGAAGAAATATTGTATCTAATAGGCCGACAAGGTTTCAGGGTCTATATATTGCTACGCCTTGTATATAATCTGATGATTGCAATAATTTTACTAATAAGTTATTCGACAGTTTAGCGGGCTAGCGACAGGGGCTGTCTAGCAGTCACAGAACGACACTCTCATGGCTTGGTTTACTGCCTCTCAATCCTTTCAGAAGCATGCCTATTAATAGGAACATTTATAACACAGGAGAATATTGAAGGCATGCAGCCATATTGTTCAGATGTTGCGATAAAATGTTATGGTTTCTAATTTTGTGCTTGAAATATCAAAAATCATTGTGTTGAAAAATATTTGAATTGTCAAAATTGCCGTTTCCCGCCTAAAAGCCTATAGCTCTATATTGTCTATTATTTATAATATTTCAGAAATGGCGTGGTGAACATATCAAATGGGAGTAGAAAAGTTTTAGCCATGACAGTAATAAAAGTATTTTCATGAGTTTTAAGTTTCCCCCAGCAAAGATATTCTTTCCAAAGGTATTTTAAATTTGAAATATGTAACATTGCATATAAAGCTTTAACGTTAGGATAGCAAAGAATCATGGGAAATATCACAAAATGGCGGCTTCCATGTGGCAAAATGTTCCCATTATATTTCCATTAATAGGCATGCTACCGGACTGTCAATTATCCCAGATTTGTATAAAGTAAAAATTTATGAAAATTTGAAAGCTACTGCAGATCTATATATATATATATATATATATATATATATATATATATATATATATATATATATATATATATATATATATATATATATATATATATATATATATATATATATATATATATATATATATATATATATATATATATATATATATATATATATATATATATATATATATATATATATATATATATATATATATATATATATATATATATATATATATATATATATATATATATATATTGAAAAAGTTACAGATTTACGAGGTGCTATAGTCTATAAAATGGCGATCTAATTTTTTTAAATTACACTCGTGGTGTTTAATCTGTTAAAGGATAATGTCTCAGTGGTCAACAGGTCAAGCATGTCCTTCTTATATGAAAGAGGATTTTTAAATAAACAAAATGGTGTAGAAACTACTTCAATCAAAGTTCTGCTAACATGTTAAGGACATATTAAAGTTGATTAAAGTTCGGTCTTATTTTTGTAAAAACAACTATAATCAGACTAGTTGTCTCACATTCCTCAAAACCTTAACTAATTTGTATTGTAGTTTACTGCGATATTTTGTGACTTTCAAACCATTGGACATGTCAGGAATATGGTAAACAGAATATATAGCATCACAAACAATATTTACCACCTTAAGAAATATTGAAAAATAATTTGATTTGTAAAAAGGTTGAATTAATTTTCTTTTTAAAACATATTTTCTTTGGATTGTATTCATATGTAAGAAGACTTAAATAAAAACAAAATGGCGAAGAAACTACTACAATATCTTATTCTGCTAAGGAGAAATTCAAGCTTAATTTTTTTTTTTTTTTATCTGTGTAGAAATTGACTGGTGTATCTTATCCTCACTTTCTTACAATTTTCAATGTTTTTAAAAAGTTGAATTAACTTTTCACTACTTGAATTATTTCCCCTCAAACTTTATACAGTTGGTAGATTATAATTACCCTTACTAGCTTCTGTTTTACTACTTTCCTGACATATCCAATGGCTCTTAAGCCATGCCCAGAATATCAGTAAAAATATGGCAGAATACATAAAGACTTTGAGGGATCTAGGGATGAAACATCACAATTAGTCGTTCCCACACAAATGATACAGAACTTTAAACTTAAATTTGTGTTGAATGCTTTCTTAGATTTAATGTGGGAATCTCTTCTCAGTAAGTTCGTAAAACTTTGAGGTTCATAATCTTCACGTCACATCCGGTTGTGGATAGTTTCTAATTAAAGGAATAGTTTAGCGGTGAAGCAAGTTTTTAATGTATGAAAGAGGACTTTAAAAGAAACAAAATGGTGAAGAAAGCATTCAAAATATCATATTTCCATTAAGGAAAAAGCTAAGTCTTCTATGAAAGGTTGGCGCCCTCATCCTCATGTTGTTAACAATTATTATTGTATTTAAAAAAATGTATTTAACTGTTACATTAGTATTAGATGACTCATTTTCCCCGAACTTTCTTCAGGTGGTAAATTATAATTACCCTTACTAGATTCTGTTTGTCTACTTTCCTAGCAAATCCAATAGTTTTCAATACTTTTTAGGCCACACAGGACCAAATCTGATAGAACACATAAAGACTTTCATGAATCTCACTTTTTAAACTTGAATATCTCCTTAACGGAATAAGATTTGTGAATGTTTCTTTATCATTTTATTTCTTATGAAGTCTTCTTTCGTATAAGATGGATTTGCTTGACTCCTAAACTAACTGACTAATCATTTAAGTACGTGCGCATTGTGTGTGTGTGTGTGTGTGTGTGTGTGTATGTGCAGTGTACTAAGTCACTTCCGAGGCGGTTATTGATTGGTTGTCAGTATTTGTGTATGACCAATCAAAAACGTTGTTTTATTGAATATACATGTCCATGTTAACACGATATCTGGCCTTTAAGTCCCCTATCATGTAAGATGAACTTCTTGACTACTGAAGTAATCCTCTAAAATTAAGAAATGTTAATGCAATTGAGACCGCCATCTTTCCATATTACACCGCGCGTCCCATATACCAATGTATTTTTACTGTGATATGACGAACCTAAAATGACTGTCTGACTGTAAAAAAATTATGTATTCGAAAAATAAGATTTTTTCCATCTTGATTTTGAGAAAATAGGGTATTTTTGTCTAGAAATTTCTAGTTTAAAGGCCAAATATCGTCTCTAACGTGGAGGTAAACAGATTTCAATTCGTGTATTTGAATTTATGAAAAAATACACGTCCGCAGCCTTGCTTTGACTGTTAGCATGTAGATCATCTGACGTATCAGCCTGGTCAACAATGCTGCAAAATCGGTGCGAGGAGTTGTTCAGTGTGCCCATCAATTAATACCATTTAGACACACAGACAGAAAAGAATACAACATTAAATTTGTCTGTTTGTTTCTTGAACAGATGATTAAAGGAGGGAACTGAACACATTTATGCCTTGGCAGTCCGGTAGCATGCTTAATAATGGGAACATAAATATTCCTAAAAATGGGAACATTTTGTTACATGGAAGCCGCCATTTTGTGATATTTCCCCATGATCCTTTGCTATCCTAACCTTAAAGCTCTAAACAATGTTACATTTTTCAAATTTGAAATACGTCTGGAAAAAATATCTTTGCTAGGGGAAACTTAAAACTCATGAAAATACCTTCATTATTGTCATGTCTACAACTTTTCCACTCCTTTTGATATGTTCACCACGCCGTTTTCGAAATATTGGAGAGAAAAAAATAGACAATAGAGCTAGGCTTTTAGGCGCAAAACGGCCATGTGGAAAATTCAAATGTTTTTCAACTCGATGATTTTTGATATTTCAAGTACATAAATTAAAAGCTATGACATTTTCTCGCAACATCTGACCAATATGGCTGCATGACTTAAATATTCTCGTGTTATAAATGTTCCTATTAATAGGCATGCTTCCAGACTGCTTGGACATCATTTATAATATGTTTCAAAATTACAACTAAGAAACCTGATATTTGTTTCATTTTGCTGAAGTATAATCCACCTTATATACTTAAAGCTAACCCTCATGTGACACGTGGTAACAGTTTGAAGTTGACTAAAGAGTTCTCATGGATAGATATTCGGCGTTTTAGCTTTTCGCAAAGAGTTGGCAATGTATGGAATGGTTTGCCTGAGTGGGTAATTAGCTCTAATTCTGTTCACCATTTCAAAGTCAACATTTATAACTTCTTTACTCACTCTGGGCGTCTTTGATTTTTTTTTTTGTGTTGGTGGTGTTAGTTTAGGATTTTTGTATGGGGTGATTCACCCTTCTTAGTCCGTCATCTCGTTATCTTATGTTAATGTCAACAGCTACACGACATGGTCTGTTTAATTACATAACCAAAAAATTATGAAACAATTATGAGTAAAATGGTAAAGGCAGTCAGAAATAACACATTCTGACTATCTGATATCAGGATATGCGGCTTACTGTGTAAGTCAAATTGCTAATCGAACTTAAGAGAGTTTTGTAACATCACGTGCAGTCAAACAAATGCAACGGATGAGCACACAGGGTTAACAGTCCGGTTCACACTCCCGATCGGGAGATCTCCCAATTAGGAGATCGAGACATGCGCAGTCGTGCATTGACCATAATTTAAACTATTCAAATTTGCAGCCGTTAATTTTTATTCTGTTAATTCTAAAGTTGTTCTCTTTGAAAATGATATTAAAATTGATATTTCTGGAGCTATCTTTGTATAATTTGAGCTTTTGCTAATGACTACAATGTTAAAATCTGCTCTTCAGAACTTGAACTATATTGCAATGAATTTTTAGAAATTACTTTAAAATTCCCTGGTGAAAGTCAAATTTGCGCTGGTGAAAATGGAGAAAATAATTTTACCCTTATCTTGCACCAAAAAATTAGAATATCTCGCACGCATTATTCCTACCTTTCACCTAATTTACCGTTATATATTTCTTTAGAGAGATGCATTGTGGGTTATAATGACAAGAAATCTCTCTATTGGGAGATCTCCTGATCGGGGGCGTGAACCGGACTGTTCAACCAGTCAACTGACTGACGGGTCTGCTGATGGAAAGAATTCCATTTTCGAATCCAACATAAAATCAACTCGGATAATCTGATAATAAACTTGGGGGTTTTAATTCTAGATAACTCGAAAACTGCAGCAGCGGGAAAATGTTCCCCCAAATCACGTCGATACGGAAAAACATTTGAGCAAAACTGGCATGTATACCGGGCATTCTGGCACAAAATAGTTAAAAGGGCACAAAAAGCGTGAAAACACAAGGAAGAAATTATTAGTATATGTTGCCGGTTGTTTGTCAATTTTCGTACAGAATTGAATGAAAACCTGCAAGAATAAAATCCTCTTATTTTGGACAAAACGTCCAAACATCATGTAGCTGCTGGGAGTCAAGTAGCTCAATTGGCTGAGCGTACGACCAGACGACGGAGATGTAGAGGTCCGAGGTCTGAGTCCAACTGTCCAAAGGAGATATGCAGAAATAACCAATGGTTGGGTGGCGATCAGCGTCCATCGGAGGTGACGTAAAGCCGTCGGTTTCGATGGTATGAGTTTCATTCCCTGTCTGTTTCTCTGAACAATTCTCAAAAATGCAGGGCGTTATCCTATTAATCCGGTGTTCATCTACATCCCATCTTGGCTAAAATCCTTAGGTCCACACTGAATTCCAAGCTATATGTCCTCATGAGGCACTGCCGTAAAATCATGACGCCCCCTTTAAATTTCTTTGTATTTAAAACGCAAATGAAATGAAAAAAGATGATGTATGTTGTGAAATTTTAAGTTGAATTTAAATCAACTTCATGCTTAACTGCTTAAACATGAGTTTGCTTCATACCAAATTAGAACACGAACTAACGATCAGTGTACCACGGATGGAAAAGGTTTGGAATATTTTTGAATTTAATGCCGTGCACTCGTGATATTTCTAAAAGAAGGGTTTTTCATTTAGGGGGAGGGGGGACGTAAGATAGGGGAGCTTGCCCTTGTGTTTTCCTTAGCGGCACCACTGTGCTTTTTCTATGATTTTCGATTGACTAAATGAGGCGTAATATTCAACATTCAAGGTCTTTACCAGGTCATGTCTCAATTGTATTCTTTTTAAATACCTAAGTCGTCAGAGGAATATAACAATCGATGGATTTACTATTTATAATAGGGCTATTCAACTGCACTGCGCATGTCACAAAATATTCTTAGAATGAACAAATATACAGTCTATAGTTTCATTCAAAAAGCTCTCAAATGACCACTTTTCTTCTTATTCATGTTATTTGGAAGGTTTGCTCTATAATTTTCCGTATATTCATTTGATTGGAAATGTGACCAGAGGTCATCAGACCGCATAGCAACCGCGCGCATTTACCCTGCATTGGAGCAAAAACAAAGCGATCAGATGTGTTTGTTTACAAGCCATACACAGTAAACGCATACAGACTTGCCCACGTGTATCGCGCAAAGGTTTATTTTCACTCTAGCAAATGACGTAATCTCCCGGATGTGACGTGGCACCATCCAAGTGAATACTCAGTGAGCAGGTGAACACTATTTATTCTTTTGAAGAACAACTCACTCATGCAAAGGGATACCTTTTACAGTTTCAGTAGCTCTTCTTCAGTCCATGACGTCATTTCTTTTACCATCACGAATATGCAGGCATTTTAAGCTCATTATCACTGGCTCATCGTCAATCTGTACTATTCAACCTTGTTCAAATCTCTCTTAGCTGGGAGCAGGAAGTTTACTTTCTAAAACATGAAGATGGATGAATCATCAGATCATAAATCAATTTTAATTGTGGTAGAATGAAATTTAAAACGAAAAGAAAATACTGGTTATTTTCCAATAAACATTTCTAGAAAATGTGTATAATTAATACGCATGAATCACATACTTGTCTTTAATTCAAGTATTGTCTGAAGTCATTTAGAAAATTAATTTCATCTTTTCCACCAAAACATCACTTGGCTATTATTTAAACGTCAAGGCGGTCAAATATGTTGCTCTTTTTTTTTTTGTCTAAAGCATTTGATTGTGCATTTCTCTGGGAAAACTTCCCTACTCAAAATTACGCAAAATATATTTATTAATGGTAAGTTGATGGCGCGGTAGATTAGCGCTATTTGCGAGCGACGTCGCGGTCCCAAGTGCGCTATCTATAACGAAAAAAGAATCACTGACCGCCCATGCGCGACCAAAATATTTCACAGTCGCTGGCAAGAAATTTCACACTTTGCGATCTAGGCCTTTCAATACAAAAGGAAAATTTCTTTTTTAGGCAATCTTTTTTTTAAACATATTCACGGTTCGACAATGGCGCAATTAGTGGCTGTTCGATGTCGTATTATCACGTGGAACAGACGGGTGGCTAACACACTATGTGTGGCGTTGGTACAGGTAGCGTTGCGCACGACACGTTCCGTTAATTGATCTCTGGATTAACAAACTAATATAAAGACCTCATTTATTTCATATAATGTATTTCGTCATGGTAGATTGATTTCAAAATTGGTTTGAGGAAGATTTAATGGTTATTGTGCACTTGAATGGATACAAATATCATAGTAAACAGATGCAGTGCGTTAGAAAGAAAAACATAGCTATTAATATCTAACTTACTAACAGTTAGATCTCGACGAAATGACAAAGAAAGTCGAAGGCTTATCTGGTATCCCGCATGGTGTATCGCACATTAATGGTCTAACTTGTGAAACTAGTAGTCGCTTTAAGCGTTTGTTAATTATTAAAGTAAACAATCTTTGTCTTATTTTTTTGCCAAGTTTATCACCACAAGTGATGACTAATTTTCAAAACGGAAAATCTTTAAGGTATAGGCCTATGAATTACAAATAGAATTATTGTAACATATGGACAGCAATTCATCAAATAAGCTCAATTTTCTAGAAAACCATGGAAACGTTTTATAAACAAATTTGATCGATATCTCTACAGTCAGCTTAACATGCAGAATTTTAAATCTACCTGCAGATTCTTGATAAAATTATAGAAAAAGTGTATCTAAAAACAAATCTATAAGTAGCCATTTTGAAATCTGTTCTTTGTGATTCCTATGTCACCAACGAGTCAAGCTGAATCTGACAAAGCGATTTGTATTTCAAAGATGCCCCTTTTGATACTTTGTTCACGCATGCATGTTTATCTCATGTACAAGGGGACATTACCTGGAACAAAACAGTAGAGAAAAAGTTATCACGCAAAGAAAATATTTAAGTTTAAAACATCTCTTACGTGTAGAGATTAGTAAAATCAAACTGATCATGTACCGGCCTCATATTGCTTAAAAGTCTTGGTGTGTTTTATTAAAATCTTTGTGCGTTTTATCAAGATATTTCATTGAGATTTTGTGACTTACAACCATTGAATATATCAATACTATGCGTCTACGCCGATAGTGAAGTATCTTTGATTACCAACTTAGATATCGGAATAACATTTTGTAATACTTTCTGTACTTTTTTTGCTTTCGCTATTGCCCTCTTTCACATACTGACATAACATGAATTAAAGGAATATTCCCGTGAATGAATATGATAGAAAACTATAAAAGGAACAATTTGGTGCAAAAATAAAAAGAAGAAGAAGATAGTTTCGACGAGATATTGCTACAAATAACACATGATCATGTATGGGAACTTTCTTTAATTTTCGGAAAATTTCGTTAATTTTCGATAAAACATTTCTTCACTTTCGAGAAGTTTCTTCAATTTTCAGGAAATTTTGTTCATTTTTGCTAAAATAGCTTCAATGTTATCCCTGCAGGTCATCCTTCTGATTTGCGAAAAACTGGGGGGTGGGAGAACCCCCCCCCCCTCCTTGCTCCGCGGCTTATGGAGTGTGTTGAAGCCTTGCAGTGTAGAATGTGATGTCATAATTTCCTTAGAAGGATTAGGCAACTGAATAGGAAATGATGAAACAATGAAATCTAGACATAGGCAGTGGCGTAGCCAGAGGAGGAGGGAGTGGGAGGGGTGGGTCGCCCACCAATATTCTAATCCATGGGGTTCAGCATTTTAATCCATCGGTTCAGCATTTTAATCTGTCGGTTCAGATTGGTGCCGTCGGTTCAACAAGCTTTGACATTCCAGGTGCTTATTATGTTTTATATTTTAAAAGGGCACTTTCTCAAACAAAGGTAATAATATATCAAATATTTATGCGATTTTGTACTTAAATACATGAACTAAGACAGAGAGGGAGAGGAGAGAGACAGGGAAGACAGGGGAAGGTGGGTTTCGGAGGGCACGTGATACAGAACAGGCTCATTTTAAAAGTTTGACAACATTTACACAAGTTTGTAGTAAATTATTAAAAACCTTTCTTTTAGACAACCCATATCTTTTCTAAGAGTGACGATAAACCTAACCATGTAGAAACATAAACTGTAAAACATATTTCCACATTATGCGTTTTCATGATTTTGTGTTTTGTATATGTATAATAGCTCTCTTTCAAATGAATTTTGACTTTTATAATACACCTTCTTACTATGCTTTGCGACAGGGGCCCTTTATCGGGCCCCTGTACTCCACGCCGTCAAGTGAAGCGCTTTGATTTTGTGTTTTATATATGGTGTATTATAGCTCTCTTTTAAATGAATTTTGACTTGTATAATACACCTTTTTGCTATGCGTTTATGACATACTTTGTTCCCTTCAAATGTCAATTTTGGAGAGCTTCCGGGAGTTTCGCCCCCTGAACCCCTACCGGGGCTTCGCCCCCTAGACCCCACCAGAGGCCTTTTAGCGGGCCCTGGACCCCACGCCGACAAGTCGAGCGCTTTGCGCTTTGATTTTGTATATGGTGTATTAGAGCTTTCTTTCAAGTGAATTTTGACTTGTATAATACACCTTCTTACTATGCGTTATGACATATTTTTTCCCCTTTAAATGTCAATTTTTCGAGAGCTGGATCCCTTAAGCGGGCCCCTAGACCCCACGCCCACAAGTCGAGCTTTTTGCGCTCGAAGTGACACCTTCGGTGTTACCTCAACTACACCACTTAATATCGGTTCAATTCAATTCGAAAAAGGTATGTTCGAAAAGTAACTTCTCTGACTTGAGATGCTCGCTAACATACCAATATAGGGTCTAACTTGTAACATTGTACAGTTTGCATTCAGATCCTTCAATTCAAAATCAATTTCAGCTTATTTAGATTTCTTTTGTTTCCTCCTTCTAAAGTGTTTCGAATTACACACACTGTTGCATGCCAGTACAATAAGGGTGTTTCAGCTGACGTCACGAGGTCACGTGACTTTGTTTACATCGCCATTTTGTCGGTCAAAACCACTGTCGTCTGCTGTACACTTAATTAGACTTACATACGTTTGCATGTTGTTATATAAGATTATTTTTGTAAGATAATTATGCTAGAATCTTGCTGTGTCGTTGGTTGCACTAATAGATGTGTGCGGGGAAATAAAAAGACATTTTCTCGATTTCCATCTGATCCTGATCGACGTTCGAAGTGGGTTTCTGCTGTACGACGCAACGGCTTTCAGCCTTACAAACTAGGATTTGCAGCGAGCACTTTATGTCAGGTATGTAGGCTTTGTCTGAGTATAACGAAGCAATCAGATGGCGTTAACTTTAAGTAGGCTCTTCGTATACCCGGTGAAAATATAAGTTATTAAGGAAAATATGAAGAAAAATCGGAAGCGAGCAAAAAACTGCAATCAGTTAAATTCGCTGAACTGGTACTGGTAAGTTAGAATGTAGTATGTTTGTTGTACGTTTAATGTGACTGAGCTGTGTGAAGACGCGTGAATCGCAACGACGCCGCTGCCCTGCAAAATGGAGTCCAGTCGAGTTAGAGTCACGTGATGAAATTCTCTATACTGGATGTGTCATTGTTATGCAATTTTCGCCGAAATTATTCGTGATTTTAAGAATTCAACATTTCTGTGTCACGTAAAGTGCAGTTTTAAGCTGTTATCACGAATTTAGAATTCTCTGCGGGCCTCACGTGGTTTTATGGATGCGAAAAAATTAATGGTTTAAAAAAATATTGGCAGATTGAGGAGAATATGCCTTTGTTCCCTTCCCAGTTGTCGTGGGCACGGACTCTTGCCCTATCACACACAAAGTATATCTTGTGGTAATATTCTTAACGTTAATCCATTTTGCTGTGGCACTCCACGGGGTCGAAGCGACACATAATGGTGGAGCGGGAAAAGGAAATTTACCCACGCTTACCATCCCAGTGATGTCAAACACAAACAACATTTTGTTTTGTACATTATTTGCATAACACATATAAATACCACGTACCCAGAAATCCATGTGCGCAGTTTCAAAAATAAAAAATAAACAAAACTCTGATGAGTTGTTGTTGCTATAATTTGTAAAGGATTTTCATAGTTACGAGATTATATATTAATGATGCATTAGAATGTTAAGCGATGGTGAAAAACATTTCTAAATGAAAAATAGGGAGTTTAATTGCATATTTAACTGACGAGCAAAGCCATAAAAGCTTTTATTAACCGGTTTATTAACACACCAAACTTGAGTCGTTACATGTACAGATGTATCGCAACATTAACGAGGGTAATGCAGCGGAACATTATTATATTTTTGTCCATCCTCTGGAAAAAATGGTATTTTCGTTGCAATGGAATAAAGAATATTGACCAGATTTGCCCGCTCTACTTATTTGTGTTTATTCATCGTGAAGAAACAAAGCAGATTATAATGAGATACTTAACGAGGCGGCAAAATTTTGGGACTCATTTAAATATCAAAATAACGAATGGACGCGTTTATTTCTGTAAATTGAACAAACGAAAAGTTATAACTTGTATCAAAGGTCACTAAAAATGATGACAAAGAAATTGCCTGACCGGGCACGGGTAACAAGGGGCCAGACACGTGGCTCAAGAGAACCGGGCGCAAGGAAACCGGGCGCAGGGGAGTCGGGCGCAGAAGAACCGGGCACAGGGGAACCGGGTACGTGGGAACAGGTTAAGCGGGAGCCGGGCACGGATAACAGAAAACGGAGAACATGTGAGCCGGGCACGGGGTACATGGAACCGGGCACGGGGCACAGGGAACTGGGTAGGCCTACGGAGGGAAATCCATTTGTTGCAAAGTTTAAAAGGTAAACTACTTTCACAGTATTGGAAATATTAACCATTGCCTTGACAAAAATATGAGGATCTAGAGGATGAATTATACTGCCTCAATAAAAAAGCTTGAAAAATGCTCGAAACTTCTAGGTAACGTTTATCTAATTTGGAATTTACCCTTTGAACATTTAACCATAATAACAGTGGCGCAACAATAGGGTGGAAAGGGTGGGTAAAACCCACCGACCCGAGCACAAGTTGAGATTCAGGGAACCCGAGTAATGACACTGTGATTCCATGTGTTTTTATTGGTTGTAATGCAGTGGTTCATTCGCCAATAAGAAAGCTATAATCCAATCAGGAATCATTTCACTATTTTGATAAGGATGGATTGCCTAAAAGTTGCGCATAATTTATTTTGATGTCTGAGAAAGTAGGGCACAGTCTCACATATCATTATTACTTTATCTAGATAATGTGTTTTCTTTAATCCTCCATACAATATGTTTTCTTTGGTATGATTAACTGATTAACGTTTTTTGTCTTAGAAGGACGGTGGACCTTCTCCTTGCTGCGAAACAACTTTACAGAGTAATTATGACAAGGTGTAGCTTAATTAGTTACCGCTAGTGTATCACGTGTCGTCGCAGTATCTATCTCCCCCCCCATCCCTCCTCCAGGGTGCATGCATGGGTGTACTTGTGTTTTATAGTAATCAAGTCCCTATACAGCAATTTCTAATCTAATTATCACCATGCAATCAATTTAAATACATTATTAAATGTGTCATATTATAGCGTTACTGAAATTGGGTCACGATATGACGTAACAATTGCGTCATCATGAATTATCAATTATCATTTTACCCACCCATTATATTCTAAATACTGTTTTGTCTCTAAATATGATATACATGCTATGATTAATAAAAATACAATTATGATTAAATATAAGCCCATAATTCTCATCAGGAAAGTGTGTGGTGGGGCAGGATTACCTCTTATCCAAAAAGTTGGGGCTAGAGGCAAATTTATGCTGAATTTATAACATTTTACTCAAAAGTGTGAGGAGGGGGGGGGGGTGGAATGACCCCTTTTCCCAGGAATTACGGACCTGGTACAATATACACCAACATATCAATTAGGAAAAGTTTTGGATTACAACGTACGGTATACCACCACCTGTGACCTTTTACATTTTGAGACAATAGACGAATGAAGTAATTTAACTTGACGATAGAGGGGAAAGATCTTTTTCATACCTTTCGCGGCAAATTTTTGTTTGCACATTGAAGATCAGACACGCTCGCTACTAAATAGACAATGCCATGAAAAATGCCCTCCCCTCATTTGGTTATTTTCTGTGAAAATGGACGAAATCGTAGTATTTAAAAGTAGAATGATTACGATCTACATGATTTACATGATATACTTATTTAAGTAATATAAAGCATATATGCATTCGGAATTTGAAAGGGTACATTGATATGTCACTATAAAATATCGAAAGCTTTTAACGATTTTGGACAGGTAGAGCCAAAAATTACTATAATAATTTACAAACCATGTAAGGCATCTCTCATCAAAATCTGCTAAAATTTGACTATTTTTACAGGTTTCTGAATTCTCAAATATTAAAGGAGACATAAAGTCAATATTCTAGCTTCGCTGAAATATTATATTTCAGCGAAGAGCCACTAGACTTATTCCCGTAGTAAGGACTCTCTTTTATGAATCTAGGTTGCGAATTCTAGGTTTGACCACGCTTGAGTTAAGAAGAGCACGTGGCGATATGATTGAGATTTTAAGTTCCTATCTGGTAGTGATGCTTTGACTTCCTGATATTTATTGCATGTTTCAGCTAATCCTCATGTGACACGTGGTAACAGTTTGAAGTTGACCTAAGAGTTCTCACGGATAGATATTCGGCGTTTTAGCTTTCGCAAACAGTTTTAATGAGTGGAATGGTTTGCCTGAGTGGGTAGTTAGCTGCAATACTTTTCACAATTTCAAAGTCAACATTGATAAGTTCTTTACTAACTCTGGGCGTCTTTGTTTTTTTGTTTTGTTGTGGTGGTGGTGGTGGTGTTAGTTTGGGCTTTTTATGGGGTGACTATCCCTTCTTAGCCCGTAATCTTGTTATGTTGTGCTATTTATGTTATGTTATATATGATAGAAAATCAGAAATTAAACCAACTAACAAAAACACAATCATAAATCTTATTCCATTCTCAAGTGACCCAATATGGACGCTACCATTTTTTATGTTAAAATATCGAATGATGACATAATTAGCCCTGTGTGCTCAGACACGTAATGTATTTCTTTAGAATTCTCTTTTGAAATTTTTTTCTAAAATGCTTTGACATGAAGTTCAAAGGGCTTGAATTATTAATATCATATACATGATTAAAATTCATGACCCATGCAAAGAAAAAATTGTTTCTTAGAAGTTGGACAATTTGAATAGATAATAATAAAATAATAATATTAATATTCGAATCTGCATTGGGTGTATGACATAAATTAAAGAGGGCGTATGAACAAAATGGTTTCTTCCATGTAAGTTTATATCAACAGAAATAATATTTTGATAGATTAGAAAATATATGCTAAAGAATTTTGTACAATGTTGAATTTCTTCGGATGTCTTATAATTATTATTTCTATCATATTAAATGAAGAAAAAGCCAGATTTTATGTCTCTTTGAATATAAAAGCTTTTAAGGTTATCAGTAATTATGACAGATACATATTTCTTGTGTAAAACAATCATGGGAGGTGTCTGATTATATCAATTACGGTTTGGGATCTAAGTCATTCCCTCAATAGAATTCTTTACAGAAAAGATTTACGTTCCCGTCATGCCCGTTCATAGGAATTAAATGAATGAAAATAAAATCATATACAGATTCTCATGTCTTTCCTGATTCTGCTTATACAAAATTGCATTCAGTTTGATGAGTCATAACTATATTTTCCAAATTTAAGGACTTTGTACTTTTGATGTATTTAAAAAAAAAAAAAAATATTGAATTTTGAACAAAAAGCTTAAAAGTTTAAAAATAACAATGTTGGCTCCTGAATTTTCTTTGCTTGTGTTAAAAAAAAAAAAAAAAAAAGATAAAGATCTTTGTGTAATTCATTGGAAGAAAATGATTCTTACAGATTCTTAAAGATCTTTTTCTGGTAGAAGGCCCCTTTGTTCCTCTTGTACCATGATAATGTCACTTTTATATAAAATTCGATGTTTATAAGTAAGCATACGTCGTCTGATTGAAACAGCCTTTTCATAACTATTCCTTCAGTAATTACTAATTGTATCATTTACTGAATCATACATTAAGGTTTATATATCAATACACCATAAAATTGCATATACATTTGCATATGACGAAGACTTCAAATGAGAAAATAAAACCGTTAAAAAAAAAAGATAAAACATTTTGCATCTTTTAGAAAACCGCCCAGCCATAATGTGAATGACCAATTTGACTGATGGGCAGTTTTGTAGTTTTAGACATATTGGGCGACTGGTGATAAATCTTCCATTAAAGATGCAACCGTTCGGAAATTATCGGATGATTGATAATTAAAATGGTTGATAATAGGCAAACATGGATATGGAGTTTTAATTTCTTGGAGGAAAACCTTGCTTCATAGGACAACAATTTTGAATTTATTTTATGTCATTCTTTACATCTATTTGCCATATATATATATATATATATATATATGTATATATATATATATATATATATATATATATATATATATATATATATATATATATATATAAATAAATATATATATATATATCTCTCTCTCTCTATATATATATATATATATATATATATATATATATATATATATATATATATATATATATATATATATATATATATATATATATATATATATATATATATATATATATATATATATATATATATATATATATATATATATATATATATATATATATATATATATATATATATATATATATATATATATATATATATATATATATATATATATATATATATATATATATATATATATATATATATATATATATATATATATATATATATTTATATATATATACATTGGTTGTTGTGCTCCTTAAAATTTCAAACAGTCAGACCCGACCTGATAAATAAGCAGGTCGGGTCACACTTGTCCTCTTTATTTTCTTTATTCTAAAAACCACAAGTAATTAGAATTAAATTCCCTTATCAATGGCCCCATTGTATTCGTTCTCCTGGTTGAGCAGTTATTTTAAGTAAGATAAGTGGTCTCAATATTTGCTACAGTAAGTTTGTGGTCATAATTTACTGGAACAAATTTTTAAGGAAAAGGACAAGTCAAGTATATATATATATATATATATATATATATATATATATATATATATATATATATATATATATATATATATATATATATATATATATATATATATATATATATATATATATATATATATATATATATATATATATATATATATATATATATATATATATATATATATATATATATATATATATATATATATATATATATATATATATATATATATATATATATAAGCATTCAAAACCCTTATTCCGTTAAGGATATATTTAACTTTAAAGTTCTATATCATTTGTGCAGAAGTGACTGAAAACATACAAGTTCTGAAGTCACATCCTCAGATTCCTCAAAAGTAGTAGACCTAAAACATAGTAGGGTAATTATAATTTACATCACAAAGAAAAATAATTCAAATAATAAAAAAAGCTTTAATAAATTTTCCCTAAAATACATAAACAATTGTTAAGAAAGTGAGGATGTGGAGGCCAACCTTCTATAGTAGACTTACTACACCAGTCATTTCTACAGAGATATTAAGAGCTTTTAACTTAAATATCTGCTCAACGGATAAGATATTGTAGTAGTTTCTTATCCAATTTGTTTCTTCTCATGTCATCTTTTATATACGGTAAACTTGCTTGACCATAGAACTAATCGTTTAAGTTGATATATCAGATTGATGATAGATTAGATTGGCCATGTATCAAGCAACTTAGCGCAAACTATAACAATTATGAAAGCTTTACATGGTCAGAAATAATACAACCTATGCATTCCAATTATCGACTTGACCATGCAGCCCGAGGGTACGCGCTTACAACTATAAAACTGCGTGATCCTATTCAATACACCAATACTAGGTTTGTATTAAACAGACACCCTTAGAAAACATTGATCATTTTTTTTAGACATTTAACAGAACATAAGGAATCCACACATTGTTACTGTTTTTGAAGAAAAAAACAGGTGACAGAAACTCATTTAGGTATAAATAACGACTGGAAGATAACGCCTGGTAAGTCCCAAGGATGATAATCCTCGGTTAATGAGCATAGGTATGATCGATTGAATTTTACACATTCAGTGGTACACCACCGGCTTATAGTACCTTCTTTGATCAGTATGTGTTTTAATGACACAAGGGGCGTAACATATCATTCATGCATCTGGGCTTTTCTGATCTAATCTTATATCTTATTAATAGTTCAAGTTTCCCTGAAGGAGTTCCTCTTCTTATATTATGTTGAAGAATATTCAGTTTAATGAAACTGTTTAACTTTTTCGCTTTTAAAGTAGTATACTGACAGTCTCAAGCTATACTTAAGTTTTAAACACATTTCCATTTCCAGATTTCAGTAAGGCTAAATTGCTTCCTTTTTCTCTTTCCCAAATTTTGCTTTTCGTAATTTACAACAATTATCTTGGTCTTGATTTTTAGCTAAAATAAATGTGAAAAACAATCTTTTGAAAAACAATTATTCACAATTTATGTAACTGGAGAAACGTTTCATCAACTTGGAAATAAGTTTGTTACAGGTCCAATTATTTTGAGTTATAGGGGAAGAATATTATGCACAAATAATCACTTCCATCTGGTAACGGGTGACATCATTTTGGCAGGCAGCCATGAACAGGGACGCCTGCAATGCGAAAAAGGCGAGAGAGTGGGGAGGGGGAGACTCAAGAAGAGGGCACGTTTTGTGCCGCCACTTGGGTGATACAAAATTGCCGTGCATGCACTTGAAAGTGAAGAGGCACGAATGAAGAGAAATTACACTTTTTATGTCAAAAACAGCCATTATTTAGTATCATTACCCATTATTTTTGTTAGCAAAGGCGAAAATAACCCTTTAAATAAAAAAGGAAAAAATCCCAAAATGACACTTCTTTCCCTCGTGCATTGTTCCGTGATATGAAGGTCAATTATTGCCCCGTTGCCCGTGAAATGAAAGGCAGGGCAATCTCCTTTGTTACTTCTAAAGTATAGGCGTGATTGGTCATGCAGGGTTCGGGTATTCGAGCACGGAGCAGAGTAAAAAAAAAATCAAAATCTCTGTCACGTCATACGTACACATGCAGACTGTGTCTTACCTGCCAATCCGCTTATGATGCTAATCGCTGTGTTATGAACAACTCACAATTCAGCTTTGATTTATATTGCCGAACATACAATTTATCGTTTAAATTAGAACAAGTGATCAGTTAATCATCTTTTGATTGTGTTTCTCGCTGTTGTGCATTATCATGACCAGATGCAATTCATTATTTGATATTTGATTTCTTATCAGTAAAACTGGCATTTGCGAGACGATTTTCTATAAAAAGTTAAAGTTCAGATTGAACTTTTAAATTTGCAAAAAAGAAAATGAATTGATATAATGCAAGGTTTGACAAAGAACTATATGTATGCACCCCTACAAACGTTTGATTGCCAGTTGAACCCAGAGTATAAAAGTAATCATTTTTATGGAAAGTTTGATATACAAGGTGACCCCCTAAGCCCCCTCCTTTACCAGCCCACTCACACACATACGCTACTCGGGTGGTTATATCTTATAACCTCCCTGATATGGTAGTTTAAAATCCGTCATTAACATGCAATGTTTTTCGATGTTATCCCCGACAGATTAAACAGTTTTCTCGACAGGGACAAGATGCCCTTGACGGGAGTTGTAGTCCACTAGTCTAAAATAGCGCCACCCTGAACTTACGGTGCATAAAAATCCCAGATTTCTTGTGTATTATAGTATTATGCAAATTTTTTAAATATAGTAAGTTGATGATATATCACTTTGTTCTGCCGTTTACAGATTCAACGGCCACTGATTACGTTTAGAATATCTTTGCCGTTAAATAAGGCATGACCAAAATGACCAAATGTTGTCAAAATCACGGATCACAAATTAGACTGTGTACAAATAGCCGCAATAGAAACGGTAAAATTACCAATGTTTATACCCAGTTATTACAGAAATATAAGTCGTACGAGTTACTTAGTTTTATTTTTATCATATTTCAGGGAAGTGAAATGCAACTTATGTCATTTCCCTTTTCCCTTCTTGACACACTTGGCGCAACAAGTTGTTCAGTTGCTAATAACGGTGGGCAACGTGACGGTCCTTGAGATGTTGAGCGAAATCTAAAAGTTCAGGCTCAGAGCAATTGTATCACACTGCGATTTTCTAAAGAAGTTTTGATTCCCAATTCCACACGGTCCCCAAAGACAAATTACGGTTGCGCTACTTTTTTGGATGAAATTCTTGCTCGCCAAATACTAGACACAATTGGGAAGCAGGATATCAAAAATTGAGAAGATTTAGTTTCAGGTGACAATGATCCATCTTTAAGTAAGTAAGTTATTTATTCGGGTCTTATCTAACTTTCCTCAAATGAATTTCAAAACATATACCCCTGAAAAGTAAATTAGGAATCATCAATATCATGCCCAATTTATGTTAGAAAAGATCTTTATAATATATGACCATGCATGCGTTTTCAAACGAAATAATAAATGGGATTAATTTCCGTTTCTTTACTAAGTGTATATTATCCCTCAATTCCACGGTCCATAACACTTTGTCCTTTTCTTTAGGGAGAGCAACGTTTTTATTAATATGATTAATATTTAAGCAAAAGTTTCATCTATCGCAAAGAGCGATACATTTGAAGGCATTAAAGGTGTATTAGCTAGATGAGGCCACTGACTGGATAACTTTTATTTCAAGATGTATAGTTTCAAGGTTTTCGTCAATCTTCAATCTCTATTTGCTCAGAACTGTTAATAAACATATAATTTGTTTCCAATTCAGCAATTTTCGACTTCTATGACATCCTTTTTTTAGTCCTTAAACTTGGAGTGTTAAGTTGGAGTTCATGGAGAAAATTCCCCCCCCCCCCTCCCCCTCTCCCCCCTATTTAGTGTCATATACAATATGCTATATATTTTAAGGAAATAAACTGTGAAAATGATTACATACAGGTATATTATAATATACATTATACTAATTGCCCAAATTTGGTTATGATTTTCTGCAGTTGTTTCTAGCAAAAATAAAGCTTTCACTTTTTGGGAAATTTCTTTAAAATTCGGGTAATTTCTTTTATTTTCGGAATCATTTTATTTTTTCATTTTTGGAAATGGACAATTGTCTTTGATTTTTGTGCAAATTTCTTCGATTTTCAGGATATTTTCTTTAATTGTCTTCAATATTCGGGAAGTTGTCTACAACTTTCGGTCAATTTTTTTCAATTTTCGGCTTTTTTCGGAAAAATTTCATCCATATTCTGGAATTTAAATAGTGTCACATGGCCGAAAATCACGTGATCATAATGGATCAATCATTTTCCGGGAAATCCTGATCGTCTGCACAATTTGCTAGCGTATGGGGTCAAACCCATTAAAAATACAATTTCACACAATAATCAACAGAATATAATCTACATACACAAATAAGAACTTCACTGAGATTTGAATGGTGGCGTAATTTGGTTAGGAAATTCCATACCAAACAGAAAACTTCGTATAAACTGTATCCTCTCCATACACACAATTTTCCGATATGCAAAACTAGTTGTCTCATTCACAGATAACAAGGGATTTGCTGCAGAAAGTTCTCGATACTGTTTTCACAATTTGTGTATTGAAGTCAACGGCACAATTTCATGCCATTACATCAACGTTTTCACATTTGAACGATTTTTGCCAATTTCCGTCCTATTTTTGTGTTTCAAATGTGCACAAATATTTTTTATGTTTCGTTAATGTTGAGGGAATGTAAACCCCAACGAACATACAATGCCCCGTTTATAAAAAATAAAAAACATTTTGACGCGCACACTACTATCACTAGGCCTAGGGCCTACAACTACATGCATTGAACGTAACGTTAGTGTTATTAACGTACCTGAGGCCAAGTTTTAACTTTAAATCTTACCTGGTTATCGCGTATTTCTGAATTGAGACTGAATTGAAGACAATACGAATCCTCTTGGAATATAACCAAAAAAAAAAAAGCCATCCCCATAAGAAAAGAATTATTCAGTGCAGTTAAAACTTTGATGCAAATTTAGATACTTTACGTTAGCATACAACAAGTGCACACGACTTATACATTTCACATAACGTTTACGTACGGTACGAACGTATACGTCGTACTTGTAATGTTGTACTATTATGTACGTGCGTACAAGTTTATGAAGAGAATACGCGCGCGTATTGTTGTTGTTTACAATTTTCCCCGCAGCTGATTGGTTGGTTAGTAAAAAGGAAAATTCCTCGGCGTTTTATTGGTTGAAGTACCCTGACGTCTCACGTTTGGCTAAACCCGGTCTGAAAAGGTCTATAGACAGATAGAAAAGAAGTCTAGACGATAAACAGATAAAAAGCAATAAGAGATTTACTGATGATGCTAATCTGCTAATTAGGCCTGGAAATTATATTAACTGTAAAACTGTCAACAGGTCAATATGTTGGGATATTTGCTGCTATTCAAGGGCGTCACTGAGCTTCGACGACTGGGGGGAGGGGGTGGGTGCTGAAATTTTTTCCCGACAAAAATCTATGACTGTCCCGACAAAATTTCTCTGCAGCGGTGCATTGCAAAGGCGTAGAAAGTGGGGGTGGGGATTCTGCCCCCGGAGAGGATTTCACCTTCCTGCATGGTTGCATGCTACCTTTCCGGTTTGGAGGTAAAATTGTGACTTATTGAAATCAAAATAATAGAAATTTTTGTAAAATTTGCAACATTTCCCGAAATTGAAAAAAAGTTCCCACAAATGAAATAAATTTCACGAAAATGCAGGTCATTTTGCGAAAATTGAAAGATATTTCACAAAAATTAAAGAAAATTTCACAAACGTTAATGAAACTTCCAAGAAAACGAAGGACATTGAAGAAAATGTTTTAAAATTGAAGAAAATTTCCGGAAAATGAAGGAAATTTCACAAAAATGCACGCCATTTCCGAAGACTAAAGTATATTTCCCAAAATTTGAAAAAGAATTTCCGAAAAATTTGAAAAAAAATTTTGGAAACATTGAAGAAAACTTTCCAAAAATTGAGCGAAAAATTAATTTATCAGTGCAATTTTTTCGTTTTCTTACCGGGAAATTTGGGAGTTCTTGCCCCCTGAGCTGTTGAGAGGTGACCCTTCTTACACCATTACGCGTAACCAAGGGAAAATTGGGCTAACTTCCACCAAAAATTCCATCACATCTGCGCACGTTGCGATACTCGTATTATAATGCGACAACGCTTTTTTTTTTACTTATTTTTTATTTTTCAGTAAAACGTTTGTTTTTCTTTTTCAGATCTTAATCATCATTTTTGGATGATATGTAATAAATTATCCTTTAAAACACTAGCAAAGTCTTAATACTTTGTCCTTTTAAAAATTCTGCCCAAACCAAGGACTATCGTTTGAACTGCTGCAGTAAGCCATCAGCTTTTTGTGGGTTGGGGAGAGGATTTATGCCCTTAAGTTGAAGATTAAAATTGAAGGTTTCTTATCCTAAATTGTCAAATTTTGATTCATATTTCAAGAATTGTGGCCCTCAATTGCAAATTTTATCCAATTATTTAAGATTTTTGGTAGACTCTTGAGTATTTTGGGCTTGCAAGTTAAAGATTTTTGGTCCAGAAATGAAGATTGTCGGTCCAGACATGAAGAAATTTCCAAAATTGCTCAAATATTGAAGGTGTTTGGTCTAAAATTGAGGAATCAGTTCACAATGCAACACAACCGATGTGGTGTCGGAGCGAAGCTAAACAGAAGAAGTTAAATATAATGCGGTGCCAATTTTTGTACTGATTCTAATTAAAAAGTGTTTTATTATACAATGAGACGGCTAATTTCTTCCCGACAAACCGGGCCGCGCAGTTGACAGCCTGGATGGGTCATCTCCTCCGACGAGACTTGATACTTCCCGAAAACTAGGAAAAATTCCCAACAAACGGCATGATTTTCTCGACAAACTGCAATTTTTCACGACAGCAAATTGTTTATGGGGGTGGGGGTGCTGCACTCCACCCCACCCCCCATGGTGACGCCTTTGTTGTTATTTCCGTGCTTTTCAAGAGTTCAATAGATTTTCATGTAATCTCAATATTATCAGATTGTGTTGATTTTGGTGATATTTTTCTTAATTAAGAGGTTACTGTATATAATCGCAGCATTATAAGGAGGATGACTGACGAAATAAAAATGTCCTTTATATGTTTTTGTTCATTTATTAGCCTATTTTATAATCATTTTTAAACGGCTTATTTAACGACCTTTCAATGGCCTTACAAACTTACCTTCAATTGAATATTCATATTGTGTGTAACATTATTCAAACAAAATAATATTTTCAACGTTTTAGTTACTGTTTGTGTCGGTTAAAGAACTTTTATATTTGATTTAATTAGATATTCCTTGAAATGGTTATCGTTTTTGGCGCAAATAAAAGTAATCTTTTATTCGTTTTCATTCCGAATGCTGTGACTCTATAAACAGTCAGACTATATAACTTACAGAATGGTGACGATACCTTAACAAAAGTTCATTGATATTGGACTTTTGGAAGAATACCTTTCTCACTCTAACTGAATTGTTTTAAACTGTAACTGAATTGTGTTCTCTTTCCTGACATTGATGGAAAAAAAAAGCGATATTTGTTACCTTTTATTTACATTTGTGTCAGTTAAAAAACTTAAAATTTGATTTAGTCAGAAACGTAATTGGATGGCAGTCGTACATTTTTTGATTAAAATAACAAGATAAGTGATATTTTCTACCTCTTGCT
>JAIGNY010000927.1:710000-725000 GCA_020152595.1 Chiridota heheva
TTTAATTCAAAAATTTAAGTTTTGGGTTCTTGTTTTAATTTTTTCTGTAGCTGATGCACTGCAGTTTTAAACATGGCAATTATAATTTTTAATATGTACTGTTGTAAAAATTGTAAAGCTCCGGTTCCGGTGTAACATTTACACTTAGTTTCGGCCGGAACCGAAACTTACCAAAATCTTAAGTTCCGGCTCGAACCAAATTCCGGTGAATCTCTAATGACAAGCAATGCAAAATGTATCTCCGACCAAGTTTTTTTTTTTATTACATGTATTAAATGTATGGGTATATGCAGAAGAAATCTCATGATGAATCTGAATTTTTTTTTTAAACAAAGCTGACAAGATGGGGATTTTACATGGGGAAACATTCTTGTGGGTTGAAGTACCACGTCATATAACACGTTATCCATAGCTCGCTAGTTAGTTAGACGTCAGACAAAAACCAAGGACGGATCTAGCGAGTGTGGAGATAAAGGGCCTGAGATCCAGCCTGGGAAGGAAAAATTGCATCTTCCTTAGTTCATATAAAACACTATAGCATCACTGCGGGATTTTTTATTTTACTTATTTTCTTATATTTCATTGGGACTAACCGAAAATATTTGCACAAACTAAGTAGTAGCTTAGAGATAAAAAATGCCTCACTTTTGACTGTTTGAATCCTTCAAAAGAAAAAAAGGAAGAAATATTGCAGTGCGTTTCATTTTATGCTTCAGCCATTTTCTACAATTGATTTTCAAAATAAATTTACACTGTTGGTATAACTGATTTTCAAAATGAATTTACATTGTTGGTATTACTGTAATATCGCTATATCCGTATACACATTTCCTGTTGCAAGAAATAAATTAGACAGAATATTTTCCTGTGGAGGCTTTGTAAAGTCTGTTGAACTTATAGCCTAAGCAGGTCCTAATCCGGCCCTAACCTTCCCCAAACAAAAACAAAAAAACACTCTCGATCTGCATGTGGCACACAAAAGTCGTTATTACAATTATTTAAGCTCTACGTCAAAGGTAGATTGGCAATCGTTTATCTGTTGATGGTAAGCCTGAAAGGAACCAACGTTTTACCTGTATACCTTCGATAACTCAATTGGTAGATCGGAGGACTATAATTCAACAACATCTATCTAGTCATATAGGCGATGGTTTGGCTCGACAGAAGCTCTTTTGTTTACAAGGTAGAAAGTATGTGGGTACGCGAACGAGGACAAATGATCGATTAAACACTGATAGTGGAGATGATTAACAATTAGGATGGGAGTGAAGAATGAGGGTGGATATAAGAATAAAATAAGGTCTAGCCTTTCTTTAGAAACACATAATTCAATATGGCTATATTGGACAACACTTTGCCTTGTTTTGGGTTTTAAATGGAATATTAACAATACTAAGGACAACCTTATTTTCATTTGTGCTTGTTTCAACAACCAGCTACTAGAGTGGTGGAAAATTGGTACTTTGCTTGTTTAAAAAACAAAAGACAACATATACTGTCGATAGCTCAGTTGGCAGAGTGGAGGACTGTTGTATTGTAATGCCTTTCTTTAAATCCACTCCGGCTCGACAGATGCGTTTTTTGTTTGAATTAAGAAAGAATTTATGTGGGGTCACACTAACAGGAATATCACAATACCATGCTACCAAATTAAATGTGTCGATAGCTTCGATGGCAGAGCGGAAGACTGTAGTATCATAATTACGTTAAAAAAACACTTTTTCAAAAACCAGCAACCAGCTCTTATAAAGTTCATAGAATATTTCTTCTTGGTTCTTTGCTTGTTATCTGTCTAATTACTACCCCCCCCCCCTCCCTCCCTCCTCTCCCTCAGCTAACATCAACATTATCATGGATCTGCGTGTGGGTCAAAAAAATCAAATAACATTACTATACAGTCCGGTAGCATGCCTATTAATAGGAACATTTATAACACACGAAAATATTGAAGGTTCGGATATTGCGATAAAATGTCATAGTTTCTAATTTATGTACTTCAAATATAAAAATCATTGTTGAAAAACATTTGGATTTTAAAACTAGCCATTTCGCGCCTAAAAGCCTAGCTCTATTGTCTATTTGATCTAATATTTCAAAAACGGCGTGGTGAACATATCAAATGGGAGAGAAAAAGTTGTAGCCATGACAGTTATAAAGGTATTTTCATAAGTTTTAATATTCCCCTAGCAAAGATATTTTTCCCAGACGTATTTCAAATTTCAAAAATGTAACATTGCATAAAGCTTTAACGTTAGTATAGCAAAGGATCATGGGAAATATCACAAAATGGCGGCATCCATGTAGCAAAATATTCCCATTAATAGAGACATTTATGTTCCTATTAATAGGCATGCTACCGGACTGCTATATATTTGTCCTAAGTTTCTATGTTAAGACCTATAACTGTATAAGGAAAGTTAATACAAAAAGTAGCATATTCATATACCGTTGATAGCTCAGTAGGTAGTGCGGAAGACTGTAGTTATCAAATTAGTAATCCTTAGGTCGCTGGTTCGATTCCGGCTCGACGGATAGTTCTTTTGTCACAAATATTTGTAACGATCCTCAAATCCTCCAATGGTCGGTGGATATGTCTTAAACTGTTAAATGGGTTCTTTATATATTCCAATACAAAAAAGATCGTACTGTTGATATCTTTATCACAAGAGAGGAATAATACTTTGCATCATTATTTTCGATTATCACTGATCCAGCTTTAATCTGACTTTTCCTTGAGATATTTCAAAACTTCTGTCAAAAAAAAAACATTTCAAAGGTCATCTCCAGATCGCATTATATGGTTTTATTCTTTGAAGCAGTATGGATCTGCGTGTGGGTCAAAAAATAAATAACCTCACTATATATTTAATTTACTATGTTATAATGACCTATAACTGTATAAGAAAAGTTAACAAAAAAAGTAGGATATTCTTATACCGTCGATAACTCAGTTGGTAGAGCGGAGGACTGTAGTTATCAAATTAGTAATCCTTAGGTCGCTGGTTTGATTCCGGCTTGACGGATAGTTCTTTTGTCACAAATATTTGTAACGATCCTCAAATCCACAAAATGTCGGTGGATATGTCTTAAACTGTTAAATGAGTTCTTTATATATTCCGATACAAAAAATATCGTACTGTCGATATCTTTATCACAAGAGAGGAATACTTTGCATCATTATTTTCGGTTATCACTGATCCAGCATTATTTCGACTTTTACTTGAGATATTTTAAAACTTATATCAAGAAAACATTCCAAAGGTCATCTCCAAATAGCAATATATGGTTTTATCATTTGAAGCAGTGTGGATTCAAAGTCAGCATGGAAAATAGTATATACCGTCGATAACCGTCGATAGCTCATTTGGCAGAACGGAGGATATGTAGTACCATAATACCTTCTTTGAAATCCTTCGGTCGAAAGGATCCGCGTGTGGCTAGTCATCCTGAGGTCGTTGATTCGATTCCGACTCGAACGAATGTCATTTGCTTTAAATGTGTTCATGATTTTCAATTGAATTCAGATAGCAGGAAGAAAATGTACATGGATGCAGCAGTAAAGTACAAAAAGTCACGTATTATTTCAAAATGAAAAAACAAAATTCAAAACAGTTATATTGTGCGCTCCATTTAAACTTCAATAAACAGGCCCATCAATTTAATTGATTATACCACTATTGACTTGCAACACATGTCCGTATGTGACATTAAAAAAATAATAACGCGTCGCAAACTGTACTCCAATGTTTTCTATAGCTTCCCATACATTAATATTCGATTCAAATACACACGAGATGGGTGGATATAAATGGCAACTTCCGGTAGATATTAATATATCGTGATACTTTTTTTCTTTCTTTTGATAGCTCACCAGAGAATGAAACCTGTAGCGTCATTTATCCCAGTTATTATCACTCTGGCTCCAGCATCGGCTATCAAAAATACATGCGACAAAGTTGAAAGAATCAGTTAATTACGGTTTTTGATTCCAAAGTTGGCAATTCAATACGCCATCGAAAGTTCAGTTTTAGAGCGTAGTATCACAGCATCTGTTTAGGTCGCTGGTTCGATCCGGCTCGACGGATTGTCAGTTGTTTCAAATGTGTTCATGATCATCAATTTGAACACAGATAGTAAGAAGGGAACGTGCATGAATGTAACAATTAATCAATTGTCACTGTTTGTTTTCAAAATGCGAAAAAAAGGTCAGTTCCGAACATTTGCATTTTGCGATCCTCCATTCGAGCTTCAATAAACAACCCAGCAAAGTTAATTGATTAACAATTTACCATAGTTAGCTACACAAACGCAATAATAACGCAAACTGTAATTCCATGTTCTCTAGTAGATTCCTATAATATTTTGTAGGAAAACTGCTATCTTCCTATGTGAGATGTGTACTTTAATTAATTCCAAATTCATACATTAAACTGATTTCTATTCATATAGACGTATGTTTCCAAGTTTGAACCATTTACCTTCAGTCTAGATTTAGCAGTTGATGGTCATCTATTTGTTGTATTTTGTGTATCTTGTGACAAGTGAAATTAATGTATTCTCTCATGCTCATGACCTTTAAGATGACAGGGGGCTGTTGTACATCATAAGCAAGGCCAGAGGGACAAGTAATTACAAGAGAAATGAGCAACAAATATGTGAGGGACAAGGGGAAACATTATAAATGAGGGACAAGAGGAAAGATAAGAACTGAGGAACAATGAACATAATTAAAATGGGTAACAGTAGGAAATAGTTAAACAATCTTGAGTAAAAGGAATAAGTTAAGTTTTACCCTATATAAAGAGAAGGTATTTTAAGGAATAAGTTAAGTTTTACCCTATATACAGAGAAGGTATTTTATGCAAGATTGTCATTTTTCAACTCAGTACTGGTCAGTTCTCATCAGTTGTTGGTCGCGCCATGTCATCTGTAGCTGTCAAGCAGTACACGTATCTATCACGCCTGTACATAGTTGTGCATAGAGTAGAAATAGAGAGAAAGAAATACCTGTCGTTGACTTGTTCTTTAAGAAAAATATCGTAATACTAAAACGTCGTGATTTTTCTATCATTTTTACTATTTATAGGCAGGTAGTCTTGTTTTTCTCAGTGTTCACTGATTTAGATTGTCTGTTTGGACTATCAATAAAGTTAAGTTTCAACAAGCATACTATAAATCTTCCACACACGGTCGATAGCTCAGTTAGTAGAGCGGAAGATAGTATCAACAACCAAAACCGCGATGTTTAGTTATCCTTAGGTCGCTGGTTCGATTCCCTTCACATGCTGCACTTTTTTCTATAAAATATACTGTCCCATATTCCTCACCGTTTCATATGAAGGGAATACTGATTGTATTTTTTCTCGAAATTTTCAATTTAATGCACAAAATTACTTTCTTCTAGATTTTCGATACAGCCGGAACTTCTACAACTCCCTGCAGTATATTTGTATATTAAGAAAACGATTTTGACACGTTTCACTTTCTATTCGTCTTTTATTAATAACTTGCTCATCAGAGGGCAGACAGTGTTATTCTCCTCACTGTTGAATGTTCTTTGACTGATGAAACATGATTCAATCTGGTTGGTACCAGAGGTATATAAACCATCAAAAAATGTTACTAACTGTAATACAGTTGGTAAATGTTACTGCCTGGATGCAAAATTAAAACCAAACTGTTTGCATTGTATGTGTGTCCCATTTAAACTTTAATAAGCAGCGTCACAAAATTAATGGATTAACAATTTACCTATGTTGACTAACAACATGTTGATAACTGTAAATATTGGTAATAGACAAATAGATCAGTAGATAAGCCCGTCGATTCCGGCTCGACAGGTTGCAATTTTTCATGAAATATAGAATTGTTATCATCATTAAAGCTTTTCCGTAGTCCCTACTGACCCATATTCCTCACAATTTCATATGAAAGGAATACTGATTGTATTTTTCTCAAAATGTTCAATTTAATACACAACAATTTCTTTCTTCTAGATTCTTGATATACCAGGAACTTCTTCAACTCCCTGGATATATTAAGTAAACGATTCTGACACGTTTCACTTTCTATCTGTCTTTGATTGAGAACTTGCTCATCAGAGGGCGAAGGACTGTAATGTTATTTTTCCGTTGATTGGTTCAAGTATAATCTGACTTGCAGCTGTTTGGTACAAGAGATGCTTTACAACCATTCGGAAATAGTTACATAGTGCAATGTCATCTATATCGATAACTCAAATCTGAATCAGCACTTTCCGGATAACTAATTTAAATAATGTCACATTGCCGAGATTCACTTGTCCATAATGGACCAATAGTATACTGGAGGAATCGTATTGACCAATAAGACTGCTGGAGGAATCTTGGCTGTCTGCACAACAATTCACGCACGGTAGGGGACCATGCGTATGAAAAAATATTTTCAAGAGCACGTATCATACGTGCGTTGTACATGGAAGAAATACGCGCGCATATTGCTGCTTACATCCTGCACCTGATTGGTTGGGAAACAAAAGAAATGTTTCCTCAGCATTTGATTGGTCGAAGTACTAAAGAAATCACGTGGCTAAACCCGTTTTGAAAAGGTCTATAACCGCCTGGATGCAACGAGGAAATATGCAAAAATAGAAATCTCAAAATGGTAGCATTGTGCATTCCTTTGAACTCTAATCGGCAGCCCCATAAAATTGATTGATTTACATTTGTCCGTGTTGACTATCAATACATTTCCGTAGGTAGCAAAGTAAGAAAGAAATTATCACACAAAATGTAATTCCAGTTATTCCAATAGATTTTCATTAATCGAAAGTTAAAACCAAATTCAGCAATTCCAAACACAAACGGTAGTTCAGTTGGTGTAGAGCTCAGGACTATAGTATCAACGACCTGACAAAGTTGATATTGTATTTTGCTTCATGAGAAGTTTTATTCAAGGAAAGAAGTCATTACAAGATTTCCCGTATTCCTTACTGTCTCATATTCCTCATAGTTTCATAGGAATGATTTACATGGTTTTCAAATTAATGCACAAAAACGGCAGTATTTCTTTTTTCTAGATTTTCGATACTCCAGAAACTTCTTTCAACTCCCCGGATATATTGGGTAAACGATTCTGACACTTTTGTCTTTTGGTCTGTCTGGTATTGATAACTTGCTCATCAGAATGTCAGAGGGCGAAGGGCTGTAGTGTAATTCTCCTCATTGTTGAATGTTCTCTGACTGATGAAACATAATCCAATCTGGTTAGTACCAAAGGTATATAAAACATCAAAAAATGTTACTAACTGTAATATAGTTGGTAAATGTTATTACCTGGATGCAAAAATTAGAACCCAAACTGTTTTGAATTACATGTATGTCCCATTTGAACTTCGATAAGCAACCAAACAAATTAATTGATTAACATTTTATCCATTTGTGACTATCGGCACATAAATTATTTTAAATATTGATAATAAATAAGTAGGTCAATGTCGATAGCTCAGTTGGTAGAGTGGAAGACTGTTGTGTGTTTCTTGTTATTATTTCGCTGGTTCGATTTCCGGCTCCACGGACGAAACATTTTTCATTCATTATCATGAGGTGCGAATAAGATCCACAGTCACAAACAGTATGATATATTGACAAGCAGAAGCAGCATAGCTAAACATAACATTCTTAAGAAATCGTCTCTTAAAAATCATTGTGATTTTGATTAAATTAAAATCCGCCAATTTAACATCACGCACCACACCTCCGATATAGGTTCATTATATTGTTAAGAAATCGTCTCTTAAAAATCATTGTGATTTTATTTAAATTAAAATCCGCAATTTAACATCACGCACCACACCTCCGATATAGGTTCATTATATTGCATTTAATTTTATGAAAATACCGAAAAATCAGCTTAGAGATATTTTACTACTTAAAAGTTTGACTTGCTCCGTTGCACCACTCCAACACGTCTTACTTCAAATTATACTGTCATGAAACAAGTTTTATACGTTTGTTTATAAAAAAAATCGTCAAGTTTTGGTAACCTTCGATAGATATGAGCCGTCGATGGTTCAGCTGGTAGAGCAGAAGACTGTAGTATAACTAGGGATGATACTGATCCTTAGGTCGCTGTTTCGATTCCGGCTCGACGGAACCATTTTGTTTTAACCATCATCATGAAGTGCGAACACGACCTATACGATTACATGCATATAATCGAGATATCTTAACGCATATATAGAAGAGATATATGCTATTGACACACAGTTGGGTAAATTACTTTAAATTCTACAAAACCATGAATATAAGAAGTTTCCCGTTAAAATTGGTAAAATATTTTAACAAGTTAAAAGTTTGCACCAAGCAAAACTGTAAGACAGGATATCTTGTTTTTAGTAATGATAAAATTAATGATTGTTTATGGGCAAAACTGACTAAGAACCGTCGATATTTCATGTGGTAGAGCGGAGAACTGTAGGTTTAAATTAAAAAAAAAATTATCCTTATAGGTAGCTGGTTCGATTTCGGCTCAACGGAAGATTGTTTTTACAGTTACGGAAGCAGCTATAGAGAAATTACTATATAAATCTATGGAAAGCATGGAAACTTTGTGAATTTATGATGTTACGTTTGAAAGTCTTGAAACTATCGATATGCATGCCTTTAAATTAAAACTAAAAAGTATTTTATATAATTAAAAACTATTCGTTATGCAATATTCTCAGTAATATAGGCAATGAAGTTCTTGTAATGACATTGACAGTCATCATTTACAATAAAGAAAGAGCGGTCTCTGTATAGCGTGGCGTAACCAGTCAGAAAAGCAATAACGGGTTCTTTATATGATGTCATTTGGGTACCACGTTGAAAAGAAGTGGACTCACACATTTTGTAACAAAAGATTGATTATCAATTGAATAACAAGAAAGCGTTCCACAGAGTTGCTGATCTTATCACCTTAAGCGTACAGCATAATAAGGGAAATAGCTATCAGGGTCACTATAGCTCTGTGGCTTTTGATGGGTTGCACTGCCCATGCGAGCTCGAGTACAAGCAGATGTTGAGACAGGCTTGACTATCTTTCTTTAGGCATACTGATGGATTTTACTGCCCCTGGGAGTACAAACAGACCTTTAACCTTTTGACTCCAGGGTCTACGGGAACACAAATTCATGTACCAAGGTATCATGGTACAACATCGAGTTGGTATAGATCTTGTACTTTTTTAGTTTAAAATTGCGCAAAAATGTGCAAATTATTACATAATTACCCCCTAAAAACAACGTATTTGACCTCTGATTTCTGATCCTTGACCCTAATCACTGAAATAACTTCTGATTATTTTTTAACATTTATTACGCCCTACTGTATGACACTATTCATGCTCACGTCGCACTTACCATTCTATAACTATAGGGGAAAATGGTGAAAAGAAGTCAATAGCTTTGTGAAGTTTGACCTTTTGGCCCCAGAGTCTACGGGACACAAATTCATGTACCAAGGTATCATGGTACAACATAGGGTTGGTATAATCGGTCGTGCACTTTCGGAATTTAAAGTGGTACAGATATTGTACAAATTAGTACACAATTATACCCCCATAAAATCACATACTTGACCATTGACGCTTGACCTAATCACTGAAATAACTTCTGAAATGTTTCACATCTATCGTACCCTACTGTATGACACCATTCATTCTCACGTCACACTTACCATTCCATCACTATAGGGGAAAATGGTGAAAAAAGATAAATAGCTCTGTGGCCTTTGACCTTTTGACCCAAGAGTCTACAGGACACATTCATGGTAAAACGTAGAGTTGGTATAGGTCTTGTACTTTTTGAGTTCAAAATGCTGCAGAAATGTAAAAATTAGTACATAATTACCCCTAAAATCACATATTTGACCTTTAACCCTTGACCCTAATCACTGAAATAACTTCTGAAATATTTCACATTTATCGTACCCCACTGTATGACACCATTCATGCTCCCGTCACCCTTACCATTCCATAACTATAGGGGAAATGGTGAAAAAGGTCAAAAGCTCTATGACATTTGATCTTTGACCTCAAAATTTACGGGACACAAATTCATGTACCAAGGTGTTATGGTAGAACATAGGGTTGGTATAGGTCTTGTACTTTTAAGTTTAAAATGCCACAAAATGTAAAAATTAGTACATATAGTACATAATTGCCTTATTTTGAAAAAGGTAAAAACCTCTATGACCTTTGATCTTTGACTTTTTGACCCCAGAGTCTATACGGGACACAAATTCATGTACCAAGGTGTCATGGTACAACATAGGGTTGGTATAGGTTTTGTACTTTTTAGGTTTAAAAATCCGCAAAAGTTTGAATAAAAACCACTTATTTTGACCTTTGACCCATGACCTTTAACCTCCAATTATTTCAAAGTTTTGTTAGAATGTTAAATCCTACCACCTATACAATTTGTAAAGATATCAAGTAATTCCTTCAAAAGATACAGCCATCACCAAAACTCGTCCCATTTGACCTGTAACCTCTGACCTTTGTACTTCAAAACCTTGGAGGCAAAAGTTCCGGGTCAGGGGTACAGGGGTACCCGTCCACCAATTTTGGTTCATGTCTGTATTACATTTTTTTAGTTATAAGCAACACAAAGGTAGTTTGTTGCATACGCAATAAACACACGGACAGACACAAAATCACAAAATGTTGTCCTGTTCCAAAAACTTTGACCCTAACCCCTAACATGAGGTGGGCCCACCAGTGCCATGTAGTGTAGGAGGTACAGGCAGTTATTTGCCTATACAGCAAATTGACTAACAATATCTCATCCCTACATATATGTATATGTGGGTGATGAGATAAAACGATTTTGAGGTATCGCATTCGGCATATATTACAAAATGAAGTTCTTTAGTTTTAATGCTTTGAAAAATAAATAGGACATATTTTGTTCTATGGCAGAACGGAATAACGTTGTTATGATATTTAGAGAACATTCCATAAACATGTTCACATGTTTATGGACAGACGTATGTGACTTCACTATAAGTTAAAACATTTATGTAACTTTATACTTCAATAGCGATATGTTGTTGTTCTTTTATTAAACTGTGAGTGTAGACGA
This sequence comes from Chiridota heheva, assembly GCA_020152595.1. Taxonomy (NCBI): domain Eukaryota; kingdom Metazoa; phylum Echinodermata; class Holothuroidea; order Apodida; family Chiridotidae; genus Chiridota; species Chiridota heheva. The sequence continues at coordinate 721,102 of JAIGNY010000927.1, forward strand.
TGCCTGTCATATATAAAGTTTATGATGGGTATTATTACGAAGAATAATGGGTATTTTCCAATTAACAATTTCAAATGAACTACTGTTAAATGCATGCTCGATACACAACGAGTGCAACCGCCACCTTATCAAAAGCAAAATTTATGACAAAATAATAGATTTTAAGCTCAAAAATTGCCTTTTTGCCAAATGTATTTTTCTTTTGCAGCGTCTCCTTCTAATCGAACCATTTGCTAAACTAACATATATGTCTCTTTAATTTATGATAGAGTCAACTAGCTCACTGACGAGATAACGAATTTCAAATCAATTTATCGGCCTATCGCGCCATGCTCATCGCTGCTTTTTCCTCATGCCTGTGTTTCACATTACCCACGCTCAGTGTGTGAACACCTCGCGTCTCATGGGTGCTATCCATAACTGCTACAGAATTGGAAACTTACCAAGCAAAACAGGCTCTTCATAGACTTTTAATGGAATTTTCACACGTTTTAAAGGTTCAATTGCGCACGGACAGAACTCTGCGGTAAACAGTTCTATACGCCACGCTTGAAAGAACACTAATTGCGCCGTTACAACTGGATAGGTGCGCATAGCTCCCAGTGAATGACAGTTAAAAGAGGCTATCAGGGAAACAGCAACGAGAAAACGACCTCTGTTTATGCCTTTTCTCTCTATTTTGGCGATTTCAGCATGTTTCCAAAAGCAACAGAGCTTAAACTATAACTTTTGAAAAGTGTAAAATCCATGGTTGCGACAACATCGAATTTATGTATTTATTTAATAAAAGTTGCGCTGTTTAGTATCATAACCGGTTTGACAACTTTAAGTTTCGTTAATAATTCATAAACCAATTAATGAGAAAATGTACCGGCAAGCACTAAGTCAACAGAACTAAGAGCATTAAAATAAATGACAAATCGTAGGCTTGCAATTCTTGTAAAGAACTTTGAGTGTTTTCGAAAGGAAATTTACCATACAGCATAATCTTTTTTGAGCACGTTCTAAATTTTTAATTTGTCTTAAATTCTTCATTTTCCTTTTTATTTTGTCGACTGTTTTTTGAAGTTGAAGAAAGTACAATCAAGGCATCATGTAAGAGACACATTTATAGGACTGATAAAGACTTGGACTTTTTTTTCTTTTCAATTTCAACTTAAATAATTCTATCGTTTAATTGGAAGTTTTTTCATTTGCCACATTGGAAAATGGAAAGTACACGAAGTACTTTTAAAAAAATATTTTGCTTTAGTGATAAATTCCCTGGTTTTTCAAGGACAACATTTTTATTATGATACCTCTATTATATGTTTGGTGATGTTAAACATGCTCTATATATCAGTAGATTTCTTTTTGTTTGATCCAAATTGTTTTTTTGGCAACCGGTTTTTAGTAACTATAACACTGTTTAGAGAGTAATTTATAAGTGCTACCCCGCATCCTATCCCGCATTATATCAGCCTATTATCCCAGGTAGGCCTAATATAAATCACAGAACTACTTTTAAATTTAAAAGAGAGAGAAGATATCAAATGGTGAATAAAAGTTTGCTTAGTGATAAATTCCCAGTTTTTCAAGGACGACTTTTTCATTATAATACCTCTATTATATGTTGTTTTATTTATCATTTTAGATCCTTGGAATATTAACGATTTTAGATCCTTAGAATATCAACGATTTTAGATTCTTAGAATATTAACGATTTTAGATCCTTGGAATATTAACGATTTTAGATCCTTAGAATATTAACGACTGAATATTAACAATTTTAGATCCTTAAAATATTAACGATTTTAGATCCATAGAATATTAACGGTTTTAGATTCTTAGAATATTAACGATTTTGATCCTTAGAAATATTAATAATCTTAGATCCATAGAATATCAACGATTTTAGATCCTTAGAATATTATTAATAATTTTAGATCCATAATATTAACGACTTTATTAACGATTTTAGATCCTTAGAATATTAATAATTTTAGATCCTTAATATCAAAGACGTTGGATCATTGATATTAACGATTTTAGATCCTAAAAATATTAATAATTTTAGATCCCTAATATTAACGACTTTAGATCCTTGATATTAACGATTTTAGATCCTTAGAATATTAATAATTTTAGATCCTTGACATTAACGACTTTAGATCATTGATATTAACGATTTTAGATCCTTAGAATATTAATAATTTTGGATCCTTAACATTAACGACTTTAGATCCTTGATATTAACGATTTTAGATCCTTAGAATATTACAATTTTAGATCCTTAATATTAACGATGTTTGATCCTTAATAATAATATCGATTTTAGATCCTTAGAATATTAACAATTTCAGATCTGTAATATTAGCGATTTTACATAAAATGGAGGCCGCCATGTACCCATAATGCACCAGGTATCCACATACTTTTATTGTGTAGACGACCTTTGTAATGTTTGTTTGTAGAAAATTTGACAGGCATTGGAATTAATAAAAAAGCGAATATATTTTAATGTGATGCAACCCTACAAAACAACGTATCCGGGAGATTCAATACTTTAAGAATAGGCAATATCCATTATTTCTAAGGACAGAGTATTTATTTATGTCGATGACGTAACCTCATGCCGCGCTAAATACGATACATGTACTACTGAACAGTTTCCGAGACGAATTTCTCGAAATTGAAACAATGAACCCATAATAGAGTCACTAGTTATTTATTCCTTCATAAATCATTCACTTAAATATTCATGTTTTGCTTGCTACTGAAGTCTATACAAAAAACCTCCAGGCGCTTTGAAGTTTAAGTACAATCATAATGCTGCATCATGGGAAGCCCTGTTCAATAGCGGCTTCCAAATTTTGTTTGATCCTTAAGGATTCTGTAGTCCTTAGAAGTAAGGGTTCTCCCGATCTGTTGGATAAGAAAAGTTATCGTCTTGAGTTATAGAAAATAAGGATATGAGAAATGAAATTTGCTAAGCGAAATATCTTGGTTGTCTGGCTGTCTGGAGGTTTCTTTACTTGAACTCTTATCACCCAATCACTTTAAAAGTTGATACAAAATAAGTGTTATCCTGTAATTGGGTGGACAAACTTAATAGTATGATTTAAAAAGTGTGAAACTATACTCACATTTAAAGGTTGCAAAAAACAAACAGTTTGCGGCATTAAATGGACTATGGACAATTAATAGAATTTAGATAGGCCAATGTGAAAGAGCATGGAATTCTGGGTAGAATTGTTTTTGAAATTTTAAAAAGCTTTTTAGTTTTAAAGTTATGACTAAACAAAGTTTCATGATTTGTTAATTTGTCTGGAATTTGTAATATACAGAAAGGATTACATCTCAAAATTTGTATATAATTCTTAAAATTCTGTTATTTAAATTCAGCTACTTGTAAATTTTAGAATGTCTTTTCTAGATACAAGATGATTCGGGTTGTGACAAAGTTCAATCAAATTTTGCCCAAAGTCTAATATCTTATTTCAGACAACATTGACAGAGGAAATAAAACAATTTTTTTTTTACAAAAGGTAATGAAGAATCCTTTCCCCATTGATAGCACACATTATTGCGCAATAACAGCTACAAATTTGAAATGCTGTAAAATGGTCAATTTTTAACCAAATCTAATGGAATATTTTGCTCTTTCAATGGTTTAGATCATATTTTAAACCAATTAAGCCCATGATGCCTTTAAATATCCATTGTCCTTTAAAGTATAGTGGTAACAAATGTTCATCTACTTTGGATAACTAATTGAATACTATTTTTACAAATTATGATTAGTGATCACACTGATTCATATATAACTCTGAAGATCTATGGATACGCAACAGAAACGATAGTTGCTTTGTTACAGTTAAAGCTGTGAAGGGTTAAGCTCGTAAAACACTCACTTTTTA
>JAIGNY010000927.1:727500-730000 GCA_020152595.1 Chiridota heheva
GATGATTGTCCATCTCCTTTGAATGATTGTCCATCTCCTTTGAATGATTGTCCATCTTCTTTAAATAATTATCCATCTCCTTTGGATGATTGTCCATCTCCTTCGGATGATTGCTCATTTCCTTTGGATGATTGTCCATCTCCTATGGATGTTTGTCCATTTCCTTTAGATGAATGTCCATCTCCTGTGGATGATTCTCCATCTTTTTTAGATGGTTTTGCATCTTCTTCAGATGATTGTGCATCTGCTTAAGATGATTTTTATCTTATTTAGATGATTGTCTATCTCCTTTTGATAATTGTCCATCTCCTTTGGATGATTGTCCATTTCCCTTGGATAATTGTACATCTTCTTCAAATAGTCTTATAATCTCTTTGGATAATTGACCATCTCCAGATGATTGTATATCTTCCTCAGATGGTTTTATATGTTTTTATATGATTGTGTATTTGCTTAAGATGATTTTTACTTTATTAGATGAATGCCTATCTACTTTAGATGTTTGTCCATGTTTTTTAGATGATTATCCATCTCCTTCAGATGATGATTGTGCATCTGCTTATGATAATTTTCATTGTTTTTAGATGATTGTTCATCTTACATAGATGATTGCTTATCTCCTTTAAATGATTGTCCATATTCCTCTATGTTTTTTTTTTTTTCAATCTTATTTAGATGACTGTGCAGATGCTTATGATGATTTTCAACTTCTTTAGATGATTTTTTTAATCTTTTTTAGGTGATTGTTCATCTTCCTGAGATAACCAATTGAAGATCATGACCCATGATTGGTATTTTAAGAGACGTGAAATTAATTACTCTTCTGAGAAATTTTATTGCACAATTTATAAAAGGATTTTTTTTGCAAACTCAATTTGATAGTCTTTTAATTATACAGGAAGTTTTCACAATTTTACTATAAAAAGTGTTTAGGGTTCAGTAAAACATCTTGAACAAATACTATATGTTTATGATGTATAATGATTGCTCTCAAGTGCAGCTATAATAGTATTGTTGTTGACAACTACTACAAGGGCATATTATGTGACTTTATGATGTGAGGTTACGTAAATTCAACCATTATTACATCATTACATCACATCACTTAATGTCAAGTAGGAATGGTCACTGTATGATTTATAGAGAGTCATTTAACTTATTTTCACAAACTTTTATTCCTTACGAAGACATGGATTATTATGATGTTAACCTTTGTCACTACTATGATTTTGAATTTTCAGGTCAACCAAAATTATACCTTGCTATTAGCAAATAAAATTTATTTACAAAATCTATATAATAACTAAGAAGCTGCCGATACCCTTTATGATGACACGTCCGAAAGAAACGGCCATTCTAAGAAATGCTCAGACCCTTAAGATAAAAGTTATCTTAATGCAATAGGCCCTTATTAGGTAACATATATATATACATGATATGTCCTAATACAGTAGGCCTACGGCAATTAATGAGAGGTCCTATTTAAGGCCTGAGCTAATAGACGTCCAGCAGACGTTTTGTTTATATTTTGCGATAAACATGTGCAAAATTATTCACCGACAGACAATTTTGTCATATAGATTGTTAGATTTTGCAATGTCTAATTCCATTTTTTAGAATCTGCCATCTCAACGACAAAATTATACTGTTACAAATATTTGAATTTTTTAAATGACTGTTTCTCGCCTAAAGCCTAGCTTTCTTCCTGATTTTTCCTCATATTTCAAAAACCGCGTGATAAACATATACAAGGCAGTGGATAATATTTAGCTATGAAAGCAATGAAGATTTGTCACTGAGTTATAACTTTTGCTGGGCAAAGATATTTTCGCAGAGGTATCTAAAATTTGAAAATGATAGCACTACATAAGGCATTAGCAAAGCATAATGGGAAATATCACAAAATAGCGTTGTCTAAGTCACGGAAAGTTCCTAATTTAAAGAACCTTTTGGTTCCTTATTATAGGATCTCTCACAGACTTTACGGGCGAACTTCATATTTTTGTAGAAAACTTGGAAATAAGGAAATTAATATTGTATAGTACAAAACAAAACCACACAAAGTAATGGGTCCAGTAAAGATTTGACCTTTAGATTGAGGGAAATATAAATGAGCTGGTTGACTATATTCAAAGTAAGCAGAATCTCTCGTTTAGTCTGGAAATGTTTAAGCTTAAAGGCCATCTATCGTGAATAAAATGTGGCGGCGTACAATTTATTCCAAAACGATACTGATTGGCCTATCAATGTAAGTGCACACTATACCATTGTGTTTCGACCAATCGAAACACAGGATTTTAATTTCATTTACCTAGTACTTTAGAGATGACAACTGGCCTTTTCATTAACACAATCAGTTTATCAATGAACTTGTAATACTTTTCACCCTCTAATTGCTGTGAAAAATTAACACTGTTTATAATATCGTTTGCTTCCAACTGAGAACAATAACTGGTGTAGGCTCCTAGATACCCAATTGTTCCCCTTAAGGTAAGAAATA
>JAIGNY010000927.1:735000-755000 GCA_020152595.1 Chiridota heheva
CATGATGGAATCATCTGTCCATTAGATGGTCTTTTCATCTGATTCCGTCGCGCTGATCTCCTTTTTGTGTTGTTTTTATAAATGAAACTAGTGCATAGATGTAGGAACCAAGGGGGCACAGGGGTACGTCCAAATCCCCTTCCGACAAATAACAAGTGTGCCCTTTTTAAATGAAAAGCGCCCCAATTACTGTCAAAGGTGCGAGAAGGCTGCTAGAATGTATGCACACTTTTTACATTGCAAGTTTTACAAAAGTGTCCCTTTCAAACTGAATTGCCACTTAATGACTTACCCTGGCGACTTTTGTCAATCCTATGTACGGTAGGAATGTGTCCTCATTAGAAAAGTGCCCCTTAATGACTTACCCTGGCAACTTTTGTCAATCATATGTACGGGAGAAATGTGTTCATATTAGAAAAGTGTCCCTTAATGACTTACCCTGGCGACTTTTGTCAATCCTATGTACGGGAGGAATGTGTTTTCATTTGAAAAGGGCCTCTTAATGACTTACCTTGGCAACTTTTGTCAATCGTATGTACGGGAGAAATGTGTTCTCATTAGAAAAGTGCCCTTTAATGACTTACCCTGGCGACTTTTGTCATTCCTATGTACGGGAGAAATGTGTTTTCATTAGAAAAGTGCCCCTTAATGTCTTACCCTGGCGAGTTTTGTCAATCCTATGTACGGGAGGAATGTGTCCTCATTAGAAAAGTGCCCCTTAATGACTTATCCTGGCAACTTTTGTCAATCCTATGTAAGGGAGGAATGTTTTCTCATTAGAAAAGTGTCCCTTAATGACTTACCCTGGCGACTTTTGTCAATCCTATGTACGGGATGAATGTGTCCTCATTAGAAAAGTGCCCCTTTCTGAAAATAAAGTGCCCATTTTACTTTACTTTGTTCTTTTGGGTTCATTTATTCTACAGAATGGGATGGGGACATATGCATATGACTTTGGACATGCCTCTACGATGTTGTGCACCTTCACTTTTTAAAAGCTTCCTACCTCTGAAATAGTGTTCAAACAATTCAGACAATTACGAGAACAAAATTGCAAGGAGGTATGAAAATTGTTTTTTTCGTTTAAATTTAATCATATACATTTGTTTCAGAAATGATTGAGATCAGTCTAGAACGTGACTTCGCATCCAGGGCCAATAACCCAAATGTTGTAAGGGCAAAATGTCCCAAATTTTGTTGCGGGCAACATGTCGAATGCAGTGTCAATAGAATATAACAAAACATTTCCGCAATATTCTGGGGAAAAATTGCCCTTACCCTTTCACCCACTATCTACGGCCCTCGCTGTAAATATTAAGTGGTCAACATGTCCTTAATTAATCATATACGTGACATATATTGACTAATTTAGGCCTAAATTAGTCCATATATGGTAAGCATAATGACTCAATATTTACAGTGCTGATTCCACCCTCACATTCATACAAAGTCTTTGTTTATTTTATTGAAAATTGTCCAAAATTGTGTGGCCTCTAACCTCTGTTTATCTGTTTATAAGGGTGTTTCAGCTGACGTCATGAGGTCACATGACTTTGTTTATATCGCCATTTTGTCGGATAAAACACTGTCGTCTGCTGTACACTTAATTAGACTTACATACGTTTGCATGTTGTTAAATAAGATTATTTATGTAAGATAGTTATGCCGGAACCTTGCTGTATCGTTGGTTACACTAATAGATATCTGGATATGTGCGGGGGAATGAAATGACATTTTCTCGATTTCCATGTGATCCTGATCTACGTTCGCGGTGGTTTTCTTCTGTACGACGCGACGGCTTTTAACCTACGGTTTACATGATTTGCAGCAAGCACTTTATATCAGGTATGTAGACTGTCTGAGTATAACGAACAATCAGCTGGCGTTCACGTTACAGTTACTCTTCGTATACCCGGTGAGTAAATAAAAGTTAAGGGAAATATGAAGTAAAATCGGAAGCGAACAAAAAATTGCAATTAATAAAATTCGCTGAACTGGTACTGGTATGTTAGCATGTAGTATGTTTGTTGTACGTGTGATGTGACTCGGCCGTGTGAAGACGTGTGAAATGCAACGACGCCGCTGCCCTACAAAATGGAGTCCAGTTGAGTCACGCTGCCCTACAAAATGGAGTCCAGTTGAGTCACGTAACGAAATCTCACTTTTGTGCTCTTTTGACGAACACGCATAACCGCTAAACTCGTTCTGTCCTCCAGAATTTTACTTTGCCTTGATCAATCCTCCTCCTGCAATGAAGATTACCAGAAATAGAAATTGGCATCATGCTTTTCCTCAATACTTAGTGGCGTAGGAAGATTTGTTTCTAGGGGCAAAGATCGTATAGAGATGTACCACTTTCCGATTGTTTCCGAATAATGATCTACAATTTCCCGATATTTTCCGAATCACAACCAGCTATTGCCCGATTGTCTTCCGAAACAAGATCTACTTTCAGAATTTTCTCGAATTAGTCTATGTGCTGTACCTTTTTCTGATTTTTCTGAGGTCAAATTTAATAAAATAAACAGGCAGCAATTTGTGAGCTTATTTGACTTCAAATTGCTATCATAAAGAACCAAAATTGTCAAAAAAAATAAGTGATGACATTTTGGTATTTTTTATCTTTTGGTCAAATATAGAGGGACAATTTTCCCTGTCCCTAAAAGTATACGCCACCGTCTTTTCCAATCTCTATGGAATGTATTAACAATGATAATCAAATTACTAATGCATTTCTTGAATCTGTTTACTACCTGCATACTCAAGTATTTGCCAATTCAATTCTTCCCACTTATTATATATATTCACTTGTGTATTAATCCACAATAAAAAGAAATGAGATGCGTCACGATTCAACGCGATTTAAAAGTTAACACTTATTTCGGCTTCCACTGTAAAACACAATCTTTCTTTATTTTTCATTTAAAAATAAGGATGATTATTTAGAGAGAACCCGATTAATAATTTGAGTTATGACAGTTGCAAACTACCCACAACTGAGTATTAATAGACATTTGAGGAAACTTGATAATACACGGTGGGAAAGACGAAATCCAGATATTTCGCACTTTGCTCGTCTCCCTCGTGCAATTTTCACCATTTTACTGTTAGAGTTTAATGAGCGGATTCGTTCATGTGAGACCAGGCACAAACTTCATTTCAAACTAGCATGATCTAAAAATTATATGGACAATCGTTGATACCGAGCTGTGATGGTGGCATATTTAATTATTGATTGATCGTAAATCGAAATTTTGTGTTGGGATAGATTTGATGATAATTGTAAGGGGTATAGTTGATCAATCTAATATAAACTAGTCTTGTGGATATTTAACCATTGAAATGGTGACGCAAATGACGCAATTATATTTACCTTATGATTATAAAAGACAATGAAATGTAAGTAGAAAATTATAAAGAAATTATCCTGGTTATCTGCTTATGTTACCGGACTGGTAAGAAAATATTCGAGTTTATGTTTAATTGACATATGGATTCGTATAATACTGAATTTCATCAGACTACAAATAGAAGCACGCCAAGTTTGTGTGTAATTTTTGTTTTTTAATTCTATGTTTTATGCAAAGCTTAGAGTATTGAAAACAGAATCAAAAGTTTGCTGTATACCAAAATAACAACGTTTGATGTTCTTCCAATGGAGCAGCCATTTTGGCCAATTTCGCTTTGAAATCATCATTTATCAATTTGGGAGAAACCTTAATTTTAGGATCAGTATTCTCAGGTATATTAGAAAAATGTCAACTTCGTGCGTATACCTTGTTTTGTATTTTAATTGAGTTGGTTTGTAAAATTATATGGGGCATGTGATGTATTATGAGTGCATGGCGTCTTTAATTGCCTTGAAATCCCTAATTGTATAAATATATGATCCGTTTACATGATACTGTATATGACCTGATGTATTTCATCGCGATATACTTTTCCACTTACAAACTTATTCACACCTATTCAATTCTGTCATCATGGAAATGATTTCTTCAATAAAAAAAATAAAAAAAGTCTTAATGGACCCAGGAAAATAAATATGAAATATTTAATGTAGATTTCAACCAAATACATTTTGGACCGTATACGTTTTATCAATGATTTAATTTCAAACAAAATGACAGACTTCAAGTAAAACTTTGAAATGGAACTAGTTCAGTAGTTAATTGCCGTTTCCGTTAGCGGGTTTCTTAATCATGCACCTAATAAGGGAAGACAAATTGTCCAGACTTTTTGTCTCCATTAATCTATTTGACATACAATATCATCCATATTTTATATTTGTATATTTTAGAGGTAATTAACTTTTAAAAACTTTGACAGAACTTTAACGAATGTATACCTTGCACAATTTCCCGTCTATATCTATCCGTAATTTAGTTTTCACTTGACCGTGTTTTCAGCCCTCTTGAAAAAGCTATAGAAAAAACACTCATAAACGGAAATCGACCTTGTTCCCGAGATTTTTCCTAATTTTATAATCATAAGAACACATTATCTCTTTCAAATCTATATGGAATTATCTCTCCGTTCACTCGCTGAAGACTATTTTCTTAACAATATGCCCCAATTGAATAGAAAAATAACTACTTGAAATAAAGTGCCCATGACGCGTGCGCATGCACAAGGCATCAACATAGAAATGACAAAATGCCCATTTCCGCGCCGTACCACAGAAAATCCCTTCGTACGTCAAAAAATGAAGTTAATTGTTCTCTTCAAATATTCGAATTGTAATATAAAACATGTCAGTAATTGCTATTAATATCATAGAGTGGGTTTTGCGAATCGTGGCAATAATTTTAAAGATTTGGGGGGCTTGTTGCTTTTGCTTACAGCTATACTCTAGGGTATTTCTGTATGAGGCACCTGTACAAATAGCATAAAGTTATATCTGAATGTTTTCCTTTTTAAACCCAATTCAGCTATTAGTATAATTACTATAGAAAAAAAGCTACTTCAATTAAGAATTAAGAAAGTTAGACAAACCATTCGTTGTTTTGTTTTTAAGATCATAAAAATCTAATAACGGTAATTGTTGTTTCTATATTTCTACATTCATCCTTATGATTATGAATATTTGATAAAAGAGTAATTGGAAAGAAATTACGGATTTATGAGGTTGAACGCGATGGATTAAATAATGGTACAAGGTGATTAATCTTCAATTCATTGCTGAGATGGTATAAGGTAAACATTGTTTGTTAAAATGTCAAATGCACACTTAACTGCGATTAACAGATAAAAGTGCATGCGAGGAGAAATCAATGTTTGAAAGCACAGCGGACACGGTTGTAATTTTATGTTCTTTACAACAACAACATGAGACGACTGACGAGTAAATGCATAGCGAATGCACTTATGAGTACATGACTTATAAAGAGTCATTTTACTGCATTTTATTTGGGAGGAATTGTCTGTTTCGGTAGCTAAGCTGTTTGAAAAACTATATTTTTTGGCACATTTGTAAAATAAACAACTTTCCTTGGTATAAATCTGAACAAGGGGTACTATTCGGTATTAAAAGCTTTTAACATCCAACCATTATTGAAACTGGAAGGCCTATTACTTCTTAGTTTTAGTTATTAGGCCTATACAATATTGAAAATTAGGTATGGATACTTAAGCCCCTGCCCCAGCAAAGAAGTAGGGTGAGACCCCCTATACTCCATTGGTATATTCTCACGCCAAATTGTTGAAGATTTCGGTGTGGTTGGCATTGGCGGCGCCAGGGTTGGGTCACGGGGAGGCCTGTACCCCGTCGGGAACATCGTGGTAAAATTTGTCGGGGAATCACGAGTTTAAAAAGAGGTACTTAAACTTTCCCCGACAAGCAATGCAGTGACAACCATTCTTTAAACCCGTAACTTGCCCCAAATCGTGTCTAATATGGCTCAGAAAGCTGCGAATACCGCTGGAGCGGCCACACGGGGTCTCAGACTGACCTCTACACTCCTTCGGACCCCGTTGTGGGCACTAGAGCAGCCACTGATCTGGTGGTGGGTTATAAAGAAGAACATTTTTTCCCCTTCAAAATCAGGAAGTACTTTACATGTAGGCCCACCGGAGTTGGCCAAGAAGACAATTTTGCGCAACCAGACGCTCTGATAGGATACGATTTGATGATACTACACCCCTCCCATTCTAAAGGTTAAGATATACCAACAACAAATTCAAGCAAAAAAAAAAGAAAAACTTAGCGAGTAAGCAGTAATGCGTTCTTCCGATTTGGTCAATAAACAGATAAGACAAATGTGTGGTTCTTGGAAACATAAACAGGTTCAGTCAAGAACAACCTACTTCCCTATTTAGGGCTGAAACCCAGCGTAGAATATTTCGGTGGCCGAACTTGACAACATGAACATTTAACAACCTCATGAAAAACGCAACCTCATGAAAAACGCAACCTCATGAAAACGCAACCTCATGAAAAACGCAACCTCATGAAAAACACAAACTCGTGAAAACGCAACCTCATGAAATACGCAATCTAATGAAAAACGCAACCTCATGAAAACGAAACCTCATGAAAAACGCAACCTCATGAAAACGCAACCTCATGAAAAACGCAACCTCGTGAAAAAACGACACTTATTCAAGTTATAAAGCTCTGAGCGAGTTGCAAGCAAACGACTAGTAAAAGGCTAAGTGTGACAATCGCGAAAGTCTTTGTTTGTATTAATTCATTTTGTATTTGTTTAAAATTAAACGTGTGCAGCAGTGCAGTGTGACCAATCTTGGTATTTTGTAGTACTTTTGGTATTATTTGGACCTTTAAGCCACAATGTTTGACCGTTTTGGGGCTATTTTGATCAGCTTGGTATTTTTTTAGCTGTTATTCTCATTGACTGTATTGATAAGGGGTATTTTGGGGTATTTTTTAGCAATTTTTGATATTTTTGTAGTCCAAAACATTGGTCACATTGCCTGTGGGATACCGGCATATCAATAGGTCAAAATATGATAATAACTTGAACAGTAAATATTATATAAAGAAATTTTCCCAATTATTTAGTAAGAAGCTATTAATTTTCAAGGAATACATACAAAAAACTATAAAAGTGACTTCATAACATCATACTTCTGAATTAGGCTTACTACACCAGTCACTTTTAAAAATACTTGTGGAATCTTTTAAATTCAATATAATCTGATCGGAAAATGATATCAAAGCAGTTTTTATCATTATGTCTCCTTCATTATTCTTTGTCATATGGATTGTATATGACCACGGGACTATTCCATTAACAGGTTTACACTGTGCATTGAAACATAATAGGGGCATCATCATCTCATCCCACGTCACAAAGTAAATCCGATACATATTAGTGACGTAACTTCCGCGTCCGAAAAATGTGCAAATATTTCGGCTAATCACAAAGTAAAAAATGTTTAATTGTGTTGTATATTCAGATGATGATGATGATTGTATGTTTATATCAGGGGGCGCCGGAAGGAGTTTGATTTTATGTTTATATCAGGGGCGCCGGGGGGAGTTTGATTGTATGTTTATATCAGGGGGCGCCGGAAGTAGTTTGATTTAATGTTTATATCAGGGGCGCCGGAAGGAGTTTGATTGTATGTTTATATCAGGGGGCGCCGGAAGGAGATTGATTATATGTTTATATCAGAGGGCGCCGGAAGAAGTTTGATTGTATGTTTATATCAGCTGATCAGGGGGTGCCGGAAGGAGTTTGATTGTATGTTTATATCAGGGGCGCCGGAAGGAGTTTGATTGTATGTGTATATCAGGGGGCGCCGGAAGGAATTTGATTGTATGTTTATATCAGGGGGCGCCGGAAGGAGTTTGATTGTATGTTTATATCAGGGGCGCCGGAAGAAGTTTGATTGTATGTTTATATCAGGGGCGCCGGAAGGAGTTTGATTGTATGTTTATATCAGGGGCGCCGGGAGGAGTTTGATTGTATGTTTATATCAGGGGCGCCGGAAGGAGTTTGATTGTATGTTTATATCAGCTGATCAGGGGGTGCCGGAAGGAGTTTGATTGTATGTTTATATCAGGGGCGCTGGAAGGAGTTTGATTGTATGTTTATTTTAGGGGCGCCGGAAGGAGTTTGATTGTATGTTTATATCAGGGGCGCCGGAAGGAGTTTGATTGTATGTTTATATCAGGGGCACCGGAAGGAGTTTCAGATTGGTTGGCAAGCAGACATTTGACATTTGGGATATTTTGTAAATGCAATCTCCCGTTTTTGGCAATTACAAATCCTTCGATTAATATTGGGAAAGTTTTGAATAAAAGCATGGCTTCATATAACATTTTGTCATCGACTGACAATTGTCAGTGATCGACCAAATTATTGGTGGGCATATGTCCCACCTGCCTACTCCTTCCGGCGCCTTTGTGTCTACACGTTTGCACGATAATCGGCCTTTAAATATGAAGCTATTTATTTCCGCAACATAATTATGATCATTAAGGATATTCTAGATGTCTCTCTTGCTAATATAATGCACGTGAGCATACTGTCATTAATCAAGACGCAATATTCTGATCATATTTTATTTGTTTTTATATCTATGCGCCTACGTTACTTTTAGGAAGTAATTTTACTGGAAGTAGTTCACTCTTTTAAAAATCAGCAATCCCTTTTCTTATTTAAACTCTTTTGTGCAGGCTCAAGAAAAAAGGCTTTTATCCGCTTATAATCTCTGGATATGAAGTATTTTAATGCAACTGTGTAATATGACCATCAAATTTTGAACGAGCTCTAGAAATTAACCTTGAGAATTATTTTATTTCAAATTAAATGGTCTGTCTTTTAGTGATGTCAAATATAGTTGTATTGTTTTATTTTAAGTTTATATATATATATATATTTATTTATATATATATATATTATATATATATATATATATATATATATATATATATATATATATATATATATATATGTATATATGATATTAAACTAAATTATATATATATATATATATATATATATATATATATATATATATATATATATATATATATATATATATATATATATATATATATATATATATATATATATATATATATATATATATATATATATATATATATATGTATGTATATATTTATGTATATATATATAATATATATTTTAAGTTTTTAATAAAGTTGCTCTAAGGAGTGGTTGGAAGTTGTATTTTCTTTTTCTGTAATGTATTCAATCTATTTTTTATATATATATATATATATATATATATATATATATATATATATATATATATATATATATATATATATATATATATATATATATATATATATATATATATATATATATATATATATATATATATATATATATATATATATATATATATATATATATATATATATATATATATATATATATATATATATATATATATATATATATATATATATACATATATATATATATATATATATAAATATATATATATATATATATATATATATATATATATATATATATATATATATATATATATATATATATATATATATATATATATATATATATATATATATATATATATATATATATATATATATATATATATATATATATATATATATATATATATATATATATATATATATATATGATATTAAACTAAATTTTCTCTTCTTACAGTAAAGGTCTGTAAATGCCTGCAAAAAAAAAAAAAAAGACCTTAAAGTTCTGATCATGACTATATCAATTTTGTCAAACGTTGCAGTCAGTGGAGTGGTCAATGTGCAAAAAGGGTGAGGGACGGGAGATCTGTTACCTTTTATGCCATCGTAAACGATATAACGCTCACTAGGCCGCTTGTTGAGAAAGCATGCAGAATAATCAATACAATTCTCACGGCCACTGGCCACATTCTTCGAATAGCAGAGGCTGAACATGCCAAATGAAGACATTCACTGTGTGAATATCTATATGAAGCACCCCATCTTCCCATGGCCGACATAGGCCAAGACCTCAACGCACATCCTATCTGAGATATATACAACACTACCCCCAAACCAGATAGCCAATCTTGCCATAGTGATATGAAGGGGTGGAGGAAGTTTTTCAGCCGCCTGTCAGCCTGTGTTAAAGCCGAGTGGTGATGATGATAATGCAAAAATAGTGGAGGGTAAAGGGGACTTTGTAAATGCTGTTTTTGAAAAAGAGAAGTATGGACCTCCACCCCTCCCAATCAAAACTGCATAGTTGAACGAGGAATCCCAAAATTACCTCAATTTTCGTAAATTGATATGCGGCATAGAAATGAAGTGTGACCACCATTTGTGTGGAGCAGCGGCTTAAACAGTCATTCTCACATTTGATGTAAGCATATGGCAGCATAGATGTGGGGAAACAAAACAGTTGTGTAACATAAGAATAACATTAGCTATAACTAAAAGTGTGTAGGGATACACAAACCCCTCCCCACCCCTGCCCGGCTCGCCGGTTGTTTTAAAATATTTGCATCCATATAGCCTGAATCGCCACATCTGATCGTAAAGGGTACGTATAGCTTCAAGACGTTGATTTGTGTACTTATCATTTTCTGACGAAGAACAAAATTACTCGTTCATCCAACAGCATTCGCCATCGTGATAATGGACAAGTGTCGTTAACTACTGCTAATAGTACGTTACTGCAATAACATGTTGCAAGTTAACTCACGTCTGATTACAAAAGAGCGCCACTATTTCTCCTCAAACTTTCGAAACAGATGGCAGTATGTAAAAACATTTGGATCATTGGATACCGAATAAGTTTTTCTGTAATGCTGAAGATACTCGAAACAAGTAGAAAGATAGAAGAGTGTTTGGATTTGAAAATATCTTAAACTACTTGCAAGTTGCGACCGGTCAATTGTTTGTAAAGACCTTTTCAAATCTGAATCGGCATTTTCCGAATAACTAATTTAAATAATATCACATGGCCGAGATTCACGTGTCCATAATGGACCAATCCTACTGGAGGAATCTTATTGACCAATAAAAATACTGGAGGAATCTTGGCCGTCTGCACAATTCACGCACGGTATGGGACTAAGCGTATGAAAAAAGTGTTCAAGCGCACGTATCATACGTGCGTTATACATGAAGAAAATACGCGCGCGTATTGCTGCTTACATTTTTTTCCTCAAGCCTGCACCTGATTGGTTGGGAAACAAAGGAAAAGTTCTCCCAGTATTTGATTGGTCGAAGCACTGAAGAAATCGCGTTCAGGTAAACTCGGTTTGAAAGGTCTACTATGGTGTTTCAGCTGACGTCACGAGGTTACGTGACTTTGTTTATATCACCATTTTGTCGGTCAAAACCACTGTCGTCTGATGTACATTTAATTAGACTTAATACGTTTGCGTGTTGTTATATAAGATTATTTTTGCAAGATAATTATGCTGGAATCTTGATGTGCCGTTGGTTGCATTAATAGATGTGTGCGGGGGAATAAAAAGACATTTTCTCGATTTCCATCAGGGATTAATATCAGGTATGTAGGCTTTGTCTGAGTACAACGATCAATCAGATGGCGTTAAGGTTAAACTTACTCTTCGTGTACCGGTGAAAATATAACTTACTTAAGGTAAATATGAAGAAAAATCGGAAGCGAGCAAAAAACTGCAATCAGTAAAATTCGCTGAACTGGTACTGGTAGGTTAGCATGTAGTATGTTTGTTGTACATGTGATGTGACTAAGCTGTGTGAAGACGCGTGAAACGCAACAACGCCGCCACCCGACAAAATGGAATCCAGTTGAGTTAGAGTCACGAGATTAAATCCCTCTATAGCTTAAGCGTATATACAGATATATGCTATGCTAAATTTCGGATAGGCCTATATGTAGGCCTATTAAAAGGCAGACACTTCACAATCCTTATACAATTCTTTCATGTAAAGCCATTAAGGATTTGCAAAAGGTAAGAGAGAGAGAGAGAGAGGTCCACCTACCAATACGCATAGGCTTACTCCATACAAATTGGCAAATGTTTACTGAAATTTCATAACGCTGTAAAATGTGTGTGTGTTTTTTTTTTGTATGTTAATGGTTTCTGATATTTTCTTTTATAGTTAAGTTATGCTGGTTGTACGCACCAATTCAAACACGGCTACGCCACGGGAGCGTTATACGGGGCAACGCACTCATTCAAACACGCATACGCCACGGAGCATTATACGGAGCAACGAGGGCAGGAGGGGCCCAATTGTGAATTCTGATTTCTTTCAAACCGTCATTTACACATCTGGTTATACTAACACAGCGGCGTGATACTTCTTAACCTCTTTATGTTATATGATGGATATTTACATAAAAGTGTCCATTCCGTTCATTTTTACCAAGCCATTTCCATGTACTCGGGCACCGATTGTTTCTCCAAATTTTCATTAAGAGTGACACCATAAAGAGTACCCTTTTCCAACGCGTTTCACAGTTCTAAGATAAAATTTAAAGATATACCATAACCGGTGCACGTTGCTTCAATTCTTGCCGCCTAGCTGTCTTCGCCACTAAAACTTATAACTCCTATACCAGTGTACTGCGATATACCAGTTGATTGGTTGAACAACGTGTGAAAATGTTGGTTCATACTTCTTCCCATAGGCGACTGTAAGACTGAGATTTAATTTGGTGGGACAAAACATGATTGCAAAGGGAAGGGGGAAATGAACATCCTTTTAGTTACCCATATAATTTAAGCACGTTTGTCTTCTTTGCAGAAAACGAATTTGCAAATCTTTGGGGCAGGGCAATTGAACCCCTGGCCCCTATTCATTCTCCCGCAGTAAAAAAGAAATTCTTTAACTGTGGATCAAACATTCTGATATCCATACTTCTTTGTTTCTCGAACATATTTCTTCCAAACCCTTAACAATTTGAAATTAACACATTTTCTTTAAAGAAACATTTGCTTCACCAAAAGGAATTTCACTTCTAGTAAATTAATGAAAAATGTATTTAATTATTAAACAAGCGTATTCAAATTGACGCCGAACAAAATCACGTACAAGATTTCAACTCAATTATTTACCAATATTCATACTTCTCGAAACCGCTTCAGGCTATTGGACGATTTTCATAGGGCATTATATAAACAAGCATTTGATTGGCTGGGAGCGTTGTCGCATGGAGGCATAACCACATATTGATATGAATTCAATTAAAAGCAGTCATTTAAATGTAGTTATGACTTCATTTTTTATATATCAATTGGGAATTGTTAACTGAGAGTCGAGTTTTAGAATTATTTCATTGACGTGGTCAAAGTTTTTCTTTCCAAACATTCAAGAGGAGAATTTTAGAAGTAAAACTCTTTCCATTTGCGCGATTGAAAGGGTGTAAACGTTTCTTCGATTAATTAAAACTTTTTGTCCGGAAAATATTTTACGGTTTTGCGTGATCCTGTGAAATATCTTTTGAAGCAAAACGGAATACTTTTATGAAGAAAATTATTTTGAATACTTTTTTACGACAGAATATTAAGGCAGTCAACCAAATATACTATCAACGACGCTGAAATTATTCAAGAAAGTGAAAATGTTTGATGCTAACGAAAACGAAACTTGGAAGACGACGCAGTCGGCATTCGTAGGACCGTTAGAAGATGCAGTCAGTTTTGATAACAATTGTCAAGAATGTACTTTTTGCAATGCGAAGCACACGTTTTGTTCTGAAAGACACAGAAACCAAACAAAAATGAAAACTCGAGTCGTTTCTTCCTTTCTTATTAAAGACATATTAGATAAGCGAAAAGACGATGGAGAAATTGGCAGCAAAGATCACAAAATGAAAGAGACCACTGAAGAAACGGATGACTTTTCAACATCGTTTGCGAGTAAAAATGAATGTGATTTGAAGGAGTTGAATCTATTAGAATTGTCGGAAAATATCAGTTCCTTTGGAGAAAATCATGGTAAGAACCCACAAATCTATATTATGATACGATGATAAGACACGAGCGGTTTGCAAACATTAATCATACGAGGCGTTGAGAGGGGGGGGGGGTGTTGGGATGAGAAAGAGGCAAAACACTAAATCTGGCGAATTATAATCAATATTTTCCGAGTCGTGTCGTAATTCTGCCCGATTTTCCGAATCATGACATACCTTCTTCCCATACTTGAGACCACACTTTACAAAATGACAAAAAGGGTAATTTACAATTTCCTGCCCAATTTTGTACCATTTGTTTTTTTCTTCAAATTTTCATGGCGAATCTGCTTATTATTTCATAAAATTGACACATTTAGAAATTCGGATGCCATCTTTTCTCTTACTTGCTCTTCAATGGCTCTCGGCGTCCTGTATTGGATAACACATTATATTGTAGTGCGATTGACATTAGTTTAATCTGACAGTCTGTATAGGCTTCACTGGACATAACTCGGACTGTCGGAGACCGAATCGTTACCAATTTAAAACCTTTTCTACTCACTTTTCAATGATTTTCACCAAATCAGTAATCAAACTATGTGTCACCAGACCTTTAATCGCATGAAGTTGTGAATGCCATGAGGATTTACGCCAAGAAATTTTTGAAAACTTGTTTACCTTAGGCAGGTTTAATGGTCACAATTTCTAAATTTATGTTTGAAATAGATCAAAAGAAAACAGAAGCGCTGAAGAAAGTGTTAAAAATTGCATTACACAATGGAGATATTCAACGTGCCAGTTTACGGGAAGCGTTAGAGGCAACATTAACAAATTGAGCTACCAAAACCAAGAAAAATGTATCCTACCAACTGACTAAACTCGATTCAAATTTAATCAAGTTTATCATTCAACATTTTTTAGGTATTAATTAAAAACACTTTTAAGTAAATTTGTGGTGCATATTTTGATGTTAATCCATTATGCAAATGCTTTGAAGGCAAGAGAGAATTTTGGATCTTAACCATATATTCAATTCTAATTGAAAAATATATTTCGAATTTTCAGTGAATGAAATTTGGGAGACAATTTATTGAATAATTTTCCAGAACAACATTTTTCGATTACTTATATTATTTCATTGAACTGTTATATTCGGTTGCGTATTTTGATGCCGAAAAGCAAACCATGCCATGCCATCCTCGTTGTCTTTTTCGAAATCTTATAGATCTTCAAATCTATGTGACAAAATAAATTGTCATTGTTTTTATTCTTCCGATATTGACACCCTCCTTACCCACCCTTTCAGTATCTGAAGTATCTTTCCGCAAAAATACACAAACTTATTATCCCGTTATCTTTCGGTTTGTAGAACAATTATCTGCTAACATATACATGATGGATATTTTGATGCACTATGGTCCCCATATTTGAGGAAATATATAAACTTTGGAAAGAGAAAGAATTATATTTTATGATAATCTTTTTCCTTGCAGAGTCTATCGAAAAACAGTCACTAAAGTCTAAAAAAGTACGGAAAGCGAGGACCGCATTTACCGACCACCAGCTTAACTTGCTTGAAGGCAGCTTCGACCGACAGAAGTACCTATCCGTGCAGGACCGCTTGGAGTTGGCGTCCAAACTTAAGCTTACTGACACTCAAGTCAAAACTTGGTATCAAAATAGAAGGTGAGATTTATACTTATTCTTTTTCTTATTCAGCTTTCTTTTTCATTCCTGTTTCTTCCTTAGTGTTCTTATATCTCCCATTCCTTTCTCTTTGACCACCATCATCTGATCTTATGGTTATTCTTTTCTTCTTTGTTGTTCTTCCTTCTAGTTATTTATTTTATTTTATTATGTTCTCCTTCACCATCATCCATGTTGTTAAACAATAAAGGGAGGGGTGGAGTTTTCCTATTCCACAAACTTCCTGAAATCCAGTATTATACGATTTATTTCACTAAATACCTTCGTCAGGCGACTAAATTTTCTTTTAGATTACAAGGACCGTGCAGGGGTCGTAATTCTTTAAAAAAAGTGGGGAAACATTGGATCAAACGTGTCCTCCAAAAACTAGGGGACAGTGTTTTTCAAAAGCTGTAAATTGTTTTAAAATTCTGCCGGAAGGTGGGGGAAAGTCCCCGTCCTCCTGTTTCCAGGAATTACCGCTCTGGACCCAACGGGAACGCCCTTTCCTCTGAAAGCAAAATTGTGATGTAATTTGTTTATTGTAGCCTACTTCATGTACTATATTTGCTCTCGCTTAAAGATGTTTGAGGGTTACCCTGTAAGATCACCACTATTCATGTATCTCCGTAATGGGATGGGGGCGGGGGCGGGGGGGGGCGGGGGGAAGGGAGGACAATCGAAGAGAGGGCACTTGGGCAAAGTCTTAAAATGTCCTTGTTTTTATTTTTCGTTTGACACCTAAGTTCATTGGCTTAATGCATGAGAGTCACTTCAGTCACTAAATTGATCATCTATTGTATTTTGGCAGGACAAAATGGAAGCGACAGACGGCAATGGGCGTGGACTTTCTCCAGGATGCCGCCACAGGATTTTGCGACACCACCGCCATCCACCGTATGCTTAGCCATCCCTACAATTCTGTCGTGAACAAATCGTCCGTATGTAACTTTGCCATGCTTTTCGGAAACAGAAACATTCAGGAACCATCCTATTATTCAGACTCACAAACCGGCGTTTGTCCGATTATGCCGATTCCCATCATGGCACGACCAAACGCAGCAATTACAGATGAAAGAGTTCTTATATTGTCAGCTCTGATGAGAGGTGATGCGATAAATAGTCACATAATTCCAATGAGCCACCACCTTCAACCCTGAACGGCTATTCACTTTGCTAAAAAGATGAACCATTAGAACAGAAAATGAAGTGAACATGAAGCAATGGCTTTTTTTTTTATGAGGATGCGAGTCAAATTTATAGAGTGGGGATTTGAGGAACGGAATACAAAAATTCCGTATTTTTCGAAGTAATGCTGATTTACATTTAAGATTAAGCCTACATTCTGACATTTTACTGACACGAAAAGAGAGCATAGCAGACAACAGCCAAATCATAGCCTACTTATAACTTGTTTGTTTCTCTGTACCCTTTTGATCTTTTTCGGGCACACGTAGATGGCGGGACCTGTAACTTGCACCCTCCCCTCTCCTCCCCTAAAGGCGATTCTGTTCTTTGTCCATAATACCATTCAAAATCAGATTGTACGGGCAAAAAAAAAAAAAAAACTGCTAATTATATTCATCAGTCACAGATAATTGAAATTGGTATATCAAGAAATTGTATATTATCTGAAAATAGTAACATGTATAGAAATATTTTTCGTTTTTTCGAATAAACATAGAATTTTGAAATTTAAAAACTTGCATGAATTTTTATATTTATTTTGTAACTTGATATCCGTGTTAATCATTAGAAAAGTGTCCATGTATAGATGATCTACTGTCTCTGCTTAGCATCAACCAGTTAACTCGTAGCTACAGTAGAGGGAGAGATTGGAGCCATCAAATTTTGAATGGAGGTGAAGGCAGATATATGTAGCTACTTTATATAACCAGATAACGCAGGGGGTAAATTTATTGTGCACGAGGGTTAATATCTACACAAAATAAACAAATTTGATAACTGCAAGAAGCTTTGTTTGATCAAACTGCAAGAAGCTTTGTTTGATCAAACTGCAGGAAGCTTTGTTTGATCAGCTAATTGTCCCCAAAATTGCTGCCGGCCAGTTTTTCTTTTCGCCATTTGAAACTTTGTAGTCATCCTTACATATTACCAAATTTGGAAAACATTGTTACGATTTCATATGATTAAGAACTTGGCAATCATGATCTGTAGACAAGTCAATCATAATTCAGCAAAAGTCGATCGTGACTCGGCAAAAGGTTGACCATGATTCGGCAAAACGTCGAAAATGATTCGGCAAAACGTATATCGTGATCACCCCTCCCCTTGTCATAGTCGATCTTGATTAGCCAAAAAAATGATCATGATTCGGCAACACATCGGTCGTGATTCGGCAAAACGCCGATCATCATTTGGCAAAACTTGGATTACGATCCCCCTTTCCACAAATCAGCAAGAGTCGATCGTGATTCGTCAAAACCTCGATCATGATTACGTAAAGCGTCGATCGGAAAAACGTTGATCATTATTTATTCAGCAAAACGTCGATCATGATTCCGAAAAACGTTGATCATTATTGATTCCGTAAAACGTTGATCGTGATTCGGCAAACGCCGATCATGATTCGGCAAAACGTCGATTATTACGCCCCTCCCCACCCCTACCCCTTGTCACAATTTGGCAACAGTCGATTGTGATTAGGCAAAACGTCGATCATGGTTCGGCAAAACGTCGATCGTGATTTGTAAAATGTCGATTGTAATTCGTCAAAACGTCAATTATTATTCGGTATAACGCCGATCGTGATTCGGAAAAACGGTCGATCGTGATTCGGCAAACGTCGGTCGTGATTCGTGCAAAATGTCGATCATGATTCCTGAAAAACGTTGATAATTATTGGGCATAACGTTGATAGTGATTCGACAAATTTTCGATTGTGATTGTGAAATGACCCAGAGGAAAGTCCCCCCACCACCACCAAACACCCGCTGGCTGCACGCTGTCTCCCCTTCTCTCAGCAGGCATGGTAAGCTGATCATTTGTTTTCCATACGCCAATGCGCCAATAGATAGATGTCATTCAACATTCTCAAAGTATCCTTACAAGAAGCCATTTTACAGTTTTAAGCTCATGTAAAAAGTTTATATTTGCAACCCATTAATCGACGTCGAAAGAAGCTTAATTTTTAACACATCACAGGCAGCAGCTGCATGTCTGTATTGAATTCTTGATCGATAGAAAACTAACGCATTCACCGTCGCTAATTCATATCAAAAGTCGCTCTTTATTACAAATTATCTAACAACGATGGACAGATGAAGGGACTGGCATCGAAGTCTATTATTTCTGCTAAATGAGTCGAAAACAGACCTGGAACGGGCTAATGCAAGGTGTGAACATGTATTAAATGTGACACAATATCATTTTACTATTTTTGTATCAAATTAAAGGTCCAAACTTCTTTTTGTTCGAAGTGACAGATGTCATTCAAAATGAACGAAAGTGAAACTGACAGTATACAACCAGCTTGTTGCTGATTAAAAGGAGTAACGTTCTTTTGTCTCCAACTTAATTAACAAAATATTAAAAAATGAAGAAAAAAGAGGTTTCTTTGAGTACATGTGACCTCCAGACTCGCATACACTTGTAGTTGCTGATTCTG
The DNA here is from genome assembly GCA_020152595.1 of Chiridota heheva. Lineage (NCBI taxonomy): Eukaryota > Metazoa > Echinodermata > Holothuroidea > Apodida > Chiridotidae > Chiridota > Chiridota heheva. Next base: position 754,174 of record JAIGNY010000927.1, read on the forward strand.
AGCCAGAAGCCGCACCCTGTTGCAAGCCACCCATGCGTCAAAACATATAATCTGTTTCATTGTATTTACCAATATTCCCTTTTATATCTTCTATATGAACACGTGCTGGAAGTAAAATATATGCATTTGGCTCAAACCAGGCTAGGTCATGTTTTCATGAGAGAATACAAATAACCTTTTTTCTCACAATTTGGCATCCAAGCAATGTCGTATACAGTTCGGTTCGTACCGCCGATCGGGGGGACTCAAAAAGTCCCCCGATTGGGAGACTCAGGCATGCGCACTGAGCTTACAGTGATATGCTGCTATTCTTTATTGTGAAGTTTCAGTTATAGACGCTTATTTAGTCGTTTTATTGAAGGTTTGTAACAAAATTTGCTTTATTCGTGTTCAATTTCGCGAAAGTAAAACAACTTCGCTACTATCACGCAGTTATTGCTAAATAATTTTCACAAATCCCCAAGCTATTTTTCATAATTTCAGAAGTAACAATAACACATAATAAGAATTCATCACTTTTCTTCAATTTTTTTGGAAACCGCACGGTGAATTTTAAAAGCGCAACGTAAAAAGATAATTCATATGCCATTATTTTAAATAGTGAAGAAAAAATTTGTACCCTTCGCAATTATTGAGTTCCCCGCGCTCGAAATGTATCTGATTCTTATGTTATTCCTATATAAACTTTGAATTTGGATAGATGCATTGTGGGATACTTCTGCAAAGGATTCCCCGATCGGGAGAACAAATCTGTTCTCCCGATCAGGGTACGAACCGGACTGGTATAGCTAGTGTCAGGTGACACAAAATTATTTAATCAATAAAAT
>JAIGNY010000927.1:760000-782500 GCA_020152595.1 Chiridota heheva
ACAGAAAAAAGATATCAGCATGATTTTTACACCAAAAGGTTTCTTTAATAGTTATCTATCATATATATATATATATATATATAAATGAAAATTCACGGGAATATTCCTTCACGGATAATAGTACTAAAGTAAGGCCCTTTTAAAATCTGGCGCTGGTCTATGTAAGAATAACTTGATCCAATTTGTGCACTGAATGATGCACAATTTATCTCCTTTAAAGGATTAGTTCAGTTATGAAGGAGGACTTCAAAAGAAACAAAATAGTAAAAAAAGCATTCAATTTTTTTCTTTCATTGAGGAGATATCTAAGTCTGGTAGCATTTGTGTAGAAACGACTAAAATCAGACTAGAAGTGACATCATAGCCTCAGATTCTTCAAAGTCTTTATGTAATTTTGTCCTGCCATTTTGTGGACTTAAAAACCATGGGATATGTCAAAAATGTAGTAAAACTGAATCTAGGACTGTAGTAAGGGTATTTATAATATACCACTTGAAGAAAGTTCAAGGAAAATACTTTGAATAGTGAAAGAATGAATAAACTTTCTTTATAATATATTAACAGTTGTTAAGAATATGAGGATGAAGACACCAACTTTCCGTAGAAGACTTGCCTGCTTACTACACCAATCATTTCTACAGAGCTTTAAACAGTTTAAGTTGAATATCTCCTCAACAGAATAAGATTTTTGAACACTTTCTTCACCATTTTGTTTCTTTTGAAAGTCCACTTTCATATAAGATGTACATGCTTGACCACTGAACTAATCTTTTAAAAGTTTTCCAAGCTGAATGACCCTCATGTATTTACTTAAGTACTCCCAGGGTTGGTATATTGACTTTTAAAAAACCCTTTCCTTTTGGGAGGGGGAGGAAAGACTTGTTCAAGGCCGCAAAAATATTTGACATTTTCTAAACATTTGGCTTTTGAGACTTTTTTGGCCTCAAAGAAAATCATCAGTGTCTTTTTTATATTGAATTTGATAATTGTCTTTTTTTTTATATTGAATTTGATAATTGTCTTTTTTTATATTGAATTTGATAATTGTCTTTTTTTATATTGAATTTGATAATTGTCTTTTTTTATATTGAATTTGATAATTGTCTTTTTGATATTGAATTTGATAATTGTCTTTTTGATATTGAATTTGATAATTGTTTTTTTCTTATATTGAATTCGATAAAAAAATTGATATTGAATTTAATAATTGTCTTTTGTGATATCGAATTTGATAATTTTCTTTTTATATTGAATTTGATAATTGTGTGTTTTTATATTGAATTTGATAATTTTCTTTTTTGATATTGAATTTGATAATTGTCTTTTTCTTATATTGAATTTGATAATTGTCTTTTTCTTATATTGAATTTGATAAAAAAAATATTTTGAATTTGATAATTGTTTTTTTTCTTATATTGAATTTAATAATTGTCTTTTTCTTATATTGAATTTGAAAATTGTCTTTTTCTTATATTGAACCTGATAATTGTCTTTTTTGATATTGAATTTGATAATTGTCTTTTTTGATATTGAATTTGATAATTGTCTTTTTCTTATATTGAATTTGATAATTGTCTTTTTTCTTATATTGAATTTGATAATTGTCTTTTTGATATTGAATTTGATAAATTGTCTTTTTGATATTGAGTTTGATAATTGTCTTTTTGATATTGAGTTTAATAATTGTCTTTTTTTGAAATTGACTTTGATAATTGTCTTTTTGATATTGAATTTGATAATTGCCTTTTTCTTATATTGAACTTGATGATTGTCTTTTTGATATTGAGTTTGATAATTGTCTTTTTCGAAATTGACTTTAATAATTGTCTTTTTGATATTGAATTTGATAATTGTCTGTTTAGTTTTGTTGATATTTGAATTGATAACTGTCTTTTTGATATTGAAATTGGTAATTGTCTTTGTTGATATTGATTTTGATAATTGACTTTTTGTCTTCTTTGATATTGAATTTGTTAACTGACTTTTTTTATATTGAATTTGATAATTGTCTTTTTTATATTGAATTTGATAATTGTCTTTTTTTATATTGAATTTGATAATTGTCTTTTTGATATTGAATTTGATAATTGTCTTTTTGATATTGAATTTGATAATTGTTTTTTTTTCTTATATTGAATTCGATAAAAAAAAAAAATTGATATTGAATTTAATAATTGTCTTTTGTGATATCGAATTTGATAATTTTCTTTTTTATATTGAATTTGATAATTGTGTGTTTCTTATATTGAATTTGATAATTTTCTTTTTTGATATTGAATTTGATAATTGTCTTTTTCTTATATTGAATTTGATAATTGTCTTTTTCTTATATTGAATTTGATAAAAAAATATTTTGAATTTGATAATTGTTTTTTTCTTATATTGAATTTAATAATTGTCTTTTTTCTTATATTGAATTTGAAAATTGTCTTTTTTCTTATATTGAACCTGATAATTGTCTTTTTGATATTGAATTTGATAATTGTCTTTTTTGATATTGAATTTGATAATTGTCTTTTTCTTATATTGAATTTGATAATTGTCTTTTTCTTATATTGAATTTGATAATTGTCTTTTTTGATATTGAATTTGATAATTGTCTTTTTGATATTGAGTTTGATAATTGTCTTTTTGATATTGAGTTTAATAATTGTCTTTTTGAAATTGACTTTGATAATTGTCTTTTTGATATTGAATTTGATAATTGCCTTTTTTTTCTTATATTGAACTTGATGATTGTCTTTTTTTGATATTGAGTTTGATAATTGTCTTTTTCGAAATTGACTTTAATAATTGTCTTTTTGATATTGAATTTGATAATTGTCTGTTTAGTTTTGTTGATATTTGAATTGATAACTGTCTTTTTTGATATTGAAATTGGTAATTGTCTTTGTTGATATTGATTTTGATAATTGACTTTTTGTCTTTTTGATATTGAATTTGTTAACTGACTTTTTTGTCTGCGTTTTGAAAACTTGATTTGGCTGTAAAGTATTTTTCAGGTTTTGATGGGTAATAAAATGTAATTGAAAAATGAAATGTTTGATGACATGCAGACCACGTGATTTTTTGCATGTTGTAGAAATTACGTAATAAGATGTTTTTTTCTACTGTAACATTATATTTTAACCAAAAGCCCCATAGACTCGGCAGTCACCGATCCCTTCAAAATTTGGAATTTTCTTTATTTGATTACGGTTTGGTTTTTAGCTTAAAGATTTAGTTCAGGGGTCAAGCAAGTTTATCTTATAAGAAAGAGGACTTAAAAAGAAACAAAATGGTGAAAAATGCATTTAAAAATCCTATTCCGTTAACGAGACATTTAGGTATAAAGTTCTGTCTTATCTGTGTAGAAATGATTGGTGTATTAATGGAAGGCTGGCAACTTCATGCACACATTCTTCAAATTGTTAATGTATTCTAAAGAAAAGGTATTTAATTGTTTCCCTGTTTGAATTATTTTTCCTCGAACTTTCTTCAGGTGGTAAATTATAATTAGGCCTTATATACCCATATAAGATTCTGTTTTACTACTTTCCTTACATATCCAATGGATTAGAAGTCACAAAACGCAGGACAAAATATGATAGATTACATAAAAACTTGAAGAATATGAGGCTGTGACGTCACAACTAGTCTGATTTCAGTCATTCAAATGATACCAAATTTTAAACTTGAATATCTCCTTAACTTGGAATAAGTTTTTTTTTTGTCATGTTTTTTTTCTCTCACCATTTTGTTATTTTGAAGTCCTCTTTTATGTTAAGCAAACTTGCTTGATCACGGAACTAATTCTTTATTTTGGCTTTTATCAAACTGATTTGAATTTTTGCGCTTTTTACTTAAAGTACTCCGCTCATTCCTTCTTTTCCTTGATCAGTCCTAAAACATATATACAGGCCCAATCATCCTTGGATTTACAACAAAGTGAAAATTCCTTAACCTTTAATTTTACCCTCAAAATCAGGTAATTTTGTTGTAGTTCATACGTGACTTATTTTAGTAATAATGAACGGTGTCAATATTCAGATTTTTTGCCAGATAATTATTTGCTGAAAATTTACAATACCGTTAAGATTCATACCGTCGGTCTCTCACGTCTAAATGTTTATCGCTACCTAACACAACACAAAACGCTCTCCGTCGGATATCAATTCATAGAAGAATATAGGCCTATGTAGACCGTTTGCTATAATTTGCAAAGTGTGTTATGAAAATATCTTGAAAGCTGGAAGAATTTGGAGAGCTATAGGTATTGAATACGTGACAAACCTCGATTTCAACGAAGGTGATAGAATTTACGTAAGGTGTTAATTGTTCCACACCTGGGTACGACGCTAAAACAGCAACAACTTCAAAGCGGCAAAGGTGTACAATAGAAACGCTTAATTGGCGTTTTAAAACGTATTGTGAGGTTGTTTTGGTAGGCACTGAACTATTACCTGCTCCGGTAAGTCTCTAAGAGCAATATCACACCTGAGTTTTTCTCACCAAGTTGATATTCGGGCTGAATAAAATGCAAAAGGCATAATGAAGTAAATTTTGGCCTTATTTTTGCTCACTTCACTCTTTAATGCTTGGCGCATATTAGGTGTAAACACACGTACAAGGGTTGTAAATATACTATAACAGTTAGTTGCAGTGGCATATAAGCTGTGAATTTCAAAGGCAATCTGATTCTTTTTTAGTGCTTGGGTGGGGACGGGGGCCACATTGTATTATGTGAATAACTATCTTCAGTTATATAAACATATGTAGGCTACAATTTTAAAATTGCCCTTTATGATGATTTAGAGGTGGCCATAATCTAAACGTGGGTAGTCATTCCCCGTCCCTTCCCTAAATTAACTATATGTGTCAACGGTTTGCTACATTTCATTTAGCAGAGGTGGCGATCCAGGCGTATGTGCTTTGTCCAAATGGAAGAAAAATATTCCCAGTAAGTTTGGTCTAATGATTTTCAGTTGTCGGATCGACTGAGATACAAGATTATTAAGAAGCTTCTCGTAAAGCCGCTGTTATCGGGAAGTAACAGGACGTGACACCATAGTAGGCCTATGGCTTTTGGTATCTTCTAATGAGTCACATTATAAAAGGCCAAATTATACCTAAAAAAGCCAAATTGTAATCAAATTAAGAAAATCCTAATTTTGACAGGGTTAGGCCAATGGCGGCTCGAGTCCATGTTATTAACGTAACTTCTACAACATGCAAATTATTACGTCGTTCAGAAAATTAATCTTTCCCTTTCTCCATGAAAAGTAATCCAAACAAGTCTTTTTTAACCAAGCAATTCTTAACAAAACCAGGAAAATCCAAATTACATTTTTGTGGCAAACGGCCAAACTAGTCAAATTCTCGGAAAAAAGCCAAATAATATTACTTTTCTTGCGACGAAATAAGTCTTTAAATTTGACTTCTAAAAAGCAAATATACCAAGATGGCTATCCCTGATTCATATTTTGGCATATCGTTGCAGTTGTATTGTATTCACAGCCTGATTAAAACACGTAAGTTACACGTCCTTAAAACTGTTTACTATAGTGTATAAAAGACTAGAGAGGGATGTGATAATAATTTATAAATTACGAAAATGGTGAATTAACTTCTTCGCAAAAAATCAATAAATATTGATGTCTGTACATCAAATTATTTTTCCATTTCTAAGGAATTTAAACAACACTATTGATTGATCTGCAGTTTGCGTGTTTAACTAAGCCAATGTAGAACTAAAACGTAATTCGGGCATCAACCCAACAGTCATTTTCAATATCTATAAAATAACCCATATCTATCTTCAATTAATTCCATATTTACAGAATTCTTTGAAAATAAGTCTTTCAACTTAAAGAAATTTTCTGCCCTTTTACACAACAAAAGGAAGCACAACATTATTACCTGTTTGTGCCGCAGGGGCTTTAAAACCCATTTCATTGAAAGAAACGTTTCGAACAAGAGAAACATATTTTCTATAATTACTTCTTTAGAGAAAAAATCAAAGTTATGGTATAAAATGGTTCAAAGCTTCTTCAGATTCTCTGATGAAAAGGTCTGTTGAATATCTGTGTATAATATATATATATATATATATATATATATATATATATATATATATATATATATATATATATATATATATATATATATTTATATATATATATATATATTTATATATATATATATATATATATATATATATATATATATATATATATATATATATATATATATATATATTTAAATATATATATGATATATATATATATATATATATATATATATATATATATATATATATATATATATATGTATATATGTATATATATATATATATATATATATATATATATATATATATATATATATATATATATATATATATATATATATATATATATATATATATATATATATATATATATATATATATATATATATATATATATATATATATATATATATATATATATATATATATATATATATATATATATATATATATATATATATATATATATATATACACATATATAAAGGCCAGTGCTTATCTCAGGTTTCAATGGCGCAAGCGGATGAGAGCACATGGCTTCCCCAGACGGGACGCCAGTCCATCGCAGATTAAGTCCCCAGCAGTGCTGGTACTCATTTTCACAGCTGATTGGACTGAAGCAAGTAGAGTAAAGTGTCTTGCTCAAGGACACAATGCAGCGCTTGCGACGGGAATCGAACCCGGTACCTTTCGAATACGAGCTTAACTCCTTAACCACTGTACCAATATGAAATTGTTTGGTTTAAATTTACGAGGGTAATTCATAATTCGTTCAAAAACTCTTAACAATTATTTGTCAGTAACATAACTTGGAAAATCTCGAACACATACAGACATATATTTAGGGCCGTAGGAGCCGGGATGGGAAGGGGGGAGCATGGCCCCAATAATTTGCGAAACGTTTTGATGAAAAGGTGGCCCCAACTTTTCAGGATGTTTTCCCCACTTTTCCGGGAAATCCAATTTATGTTAAAGCAAAATAATAATTTATGTTAAATAATTAAAAACATGTCACCCCCCCCCCTCACCCCCACTAGCTTATAGTGAGTTGATGGAGCTGTGGGAGTGGTCTTTGTCGTTGAACTTAATTAAAAGGCAGAATTCGTGGCGTGCAAGCAACTGAGCAATGATGCCGACCTTTGACTTCATATTTGGTTGCTCCATGGGAGGAAGGTTTTTCAAGATGACGGACTCTCTCAGTTACGCACTTCAGAGTCCTAACATGGATGCTGCAAATGGCAACAGCAAGGCTAACGATGTTGTGAAGACGCTCGAAAAAGACATCGTCATCTTCATATCAGTATACCCAACCAATGCCAAAGAACACTATCGTACATTGTATTTCATGATATTTGACACCATATCCCGGCGTATCAAGAACAGGTTTGGCCAACCGGACATGCCGGATCTTAACAGATACAAAGAACTTCAGCAATTATTATTAGAATCTATGATGCGGGGTGAGCCTGGCGAGACGGAGCTGGAATTGGTCACCAGAGAATACAATGACGATGTAAATGTTGATTATTTACAGACTCGACTAACTTTTTTACCGGAAGTAGTCACGACACTGGGCTTTAACCTAAGTCAGTTTGATATGAACGATTTTATGAACTTTTCAATCTTCGGATAGTCCTCGTTGTCTACTTTTGTCAGAAGTTGTTATCGAGGCAAAGCTAGTCTTTGTAATGCCTATTACAAATGCTTTGAGTGAGAGATCATTTTGCGCTCTCATTATAGTAAAGATACGTTCAACAACAAGTGACTGATTGAATCATTTAATGACGATGCACGTTAATAAAGAAACGACAGACATTTTGGAATTGGTTTGTATTGCAAATACATTTGTGGGCAATATAAAGTCCAGGAAAAGCACATTTGGAAAGTTTACCAACCGAGATCTGCAACAAAAATCTACATTAGATTCAAAGTCAACGCAACTGTGAAACAAAGTAGTCATAAATTGCCGATGGATGCTTTAGGTACAAATGACGATTATTGTCAACTTAATCAAATGTATATATCATAATCACCACAATGTTTTCGTGTCAACATGTTGTTTCATTTATGAATTTATATATAATTTTACCTATTGGACCTCTAAAAATGCCGTTACGTATCCCCCACCCACCCTCCTCCACCAACCCCCACTTAAAAAAAAAAGTAATAATAATTTGTATCGACTAAATTATCTGTAATTTTGGAATAAATATTCTCAAGTTTGGACCAAATATCATATTGACCCAAAAATCTTCAAATGTGGTTCAAAATCTTAAATTTTGGACCAAAAATCGTTCATTTTGGATCAAAAATCTTCAAATTTGGATTTAAATATCTGAATCTACAAAACTAAAAGCCGTAGGAAAGTAGATGTGAACCCCGTCCCCTCTACCACCACCCCCTCCCCCAAAAAGAAGCTTCCAATCTAATAATATAAAGGTCTGTAACTTTACGTCTGATGGACAATGTCCAAGATGTAGAAAGGGTCATCTCACGGAGGTTAAAGAACTCCAAATTCTTAATTCCTGAAACTCGAAATTTATCACTGGTTATACAAATTGTACTGGTTATTTTTCGGGAAATCTCTTTCATTTTTCAGGAATTTTCTTAATTTTCAGGAAATTTGCTTGGATTTTCACGAATTTCTCATGAATTTTCAGGAAATCTTCGTAAATTTCCGGGAAATCTCCTTCTCTTTACGTGAAATTTTCTCATTTTTGTAAAGATATCTTCAAATTCTGGTATAATTTCCTGGAAATTTTCTTCAATTTCCAGAAATCACTGTCAATTTTGAGAAATTTTAAGCAAATGTTGGCAATTTTATGTGTTAATGATAAGTTATCCTCCCAACTGGGAAACAAACATGCAAGCGGAAAGAAACACCATTTGGGGGAGAGGAATTCCCCCATCTTCCTACACCTCTGTCCTGGCCCCCTACTCTTCAACCTGTGTCAGGGGCCCTGGATATGCTTTATAAGGGCTTAAGCCCCCTAGTAATGGAATGCTAGACATGCTCTTGCATTGGAGATGTGGTTGGGGGAGGGGGAGGGGTAGGAGATAGAGAGTTTATATCACCAGAAAGAGCTTAAATTTTCAACAGAATTAGTTTTTAAAAATAGGCATTACGTCATTAGCAGTTATCTCCGAGTTATGGCTAACAGGATAAAAAGCTGAGAAAGAAAGGACAGCTCAAAGTCCAAATAACTGCAAGGTTATTCTTTAAATTTCTATCCTAAACTTCAATCACTGAAAATCATCAAGTGACGTCATAGACAATCCTAGAGTTTTGCCATCCGCTTTTCGCGTGTAGGTGGAACTGATCATGGGCCATTCGTGTTATGTTGGTATTACGCATAAATCATAACCGGTGTGAAACGATGCCTATTTTCTTCTAAATCAAGCTTTTCCATACAACAATTAACTGCTCAACCCAAAACTCACAAAGTTTGTTCTGTCGCTCCTTATTCGATTATTTGCGAAAAGCTGAGATCGTTTTTCTGCCAACCATAGATAACTACGCATGCCTCGTATAAATTTATGATTAAGTCATAATCATAACCATCGTTTATAATTTGACAAATACCCGCTGATAAAGCACGGTTGATTGTGGAATAAAATAATGACTCGTAAAACATTATTAAAGTATTATTAACGAATAGTTTATAGGCAATCCCATAGTTTTTGCAGTGGGTAATAAACCAGTCAACATTACGCACATGTGCATAAATGAATAAATTAACGGGTAAGCGCCCGTTGATACATAAGATAATGGCTTACCGCAGACGCCGTGCGTGCTCTGAAAACCAGCCCTAACTCTCAAGTATTTTTAAACAACTGCTTCACAATTAAGTTAACTGCTGATTTAAGTCTACAACTAATTTAAGTCGTAGTGCTTCGCTCGTTCTGAGGTAAGTCAATATGTGATGGTGGTGACTGTTTTAACAGGTGAGACATTGTTCGTCTTGAAGAAGTGAAAGTAGGTACTTAATTGGTACTTAGTGCATCCACCCGTCAGCCTCTCCGACATTTTTAAGGAGAAGTAACATTAATATTATTTGTAATTTGCCTTTTAGGATGATGTTGGACGAGGGTTCCGTTTATAAAGAAAGAAAAACGCTCATGGCTGAAGAAAAAAAAGTTGGCAACAAACGAAGCAAAAAAATACGATTATTCGGAGAGAACTTGCTGTCTTATATCAAGGTTTTAAACAGTTGAATATTATTCGTAAATTAGTGACACATTTTGAGTTAACAATGGCAAATTATTAACTGTCAAGCATTTTCCTGTGGGATTTAATAGTTGTTAAACTTAGGTATATTGCACATATTTAGAAATACTTCAACACCATGTAGGCAGTATAGGCCTAAACTGCTAAATAACTCAATTTTCCTTCAAAATCGGATAAAATTGACCATTTTACAGTTTTGTTAAAAACTTTGACAAAGGCTTTGTTCCTAGTAAAATTATTTCTTCAGTTTTCGGATATTTCTTTAATTTTCGGTAAATGTCTTTTATTTTCGTGATCGTTTTCTATAATTTCGCGAACTTTTTTAAATTTCCTTCATTTTGGGGCAATTATTTTCGATTTTCAGGCAATTATTTTCCGATTTTCTCGATTTTCGTGAAACTTTCTTCGATGTAAGTTCGGGGAATTGTCCTTTGTTTCCTTCATTTTCGCGCAATTTTCTTGGGTTTTCAATAATTTTTCATGATTTACAGAAATTATCTTTTAGTTTCAGGAAATTTTTGCCAAATGTATTTTTAGATTAACTTACCAAAATTTCCAGTAATTTTACCAAATTTTCCAATAATTTTACTAAATTTTCCAATAATTTTACCAAATTTCCCAACAATTTTACCACAAGTTTGTTTCATATTTTCAATTTTATATGAATAGTTTTTAATTTTAATCAACCTCCCACCCGGAAAGCGGTGTAATCAAACCCCATACCCCTGCTTTCTATACACCTCTGGGCAGGGCGTAGCTAGATTTTGTGCAGGGGAAAAACCATAATAATTTCCTATAATCCAAGTAACCCCTACACCATGATTGAAAATTGTTTTGATATTTTGAGCAAATAAACTAACAAATAAGATATTTTGAGAAAAGGTGGATATTTTGAGGAAATTTTTTGGAAATTTGTAAGAAACTAGTCGGATATTTTGACGAATTTTTTTGGAAATTTTGAGAAACAATTTGGATATTTTGAGGATTTTTTTTGGAAATTTTGAGAAACAAGTCGGATATTTTGAGGGAAAAGGGTCGCTGAGGGTCGTTTATATAAGTTCGTTGATCGAATTTGTGCAAACATGACACAAACTGACACACAGGCCATACAACAGTACAATAATGAGTGTACATAAGTAATTGAAGTTAATTTGTTTCCTAGGTAGATTTGTATGAAGGCATGCAAGATATTGATGAATAAATAATTCTACCTATTTTGAATTTCGGAAAATGGTGCGTTTCACAAAAATCGCGATTCGTTACCAGACAGTCACCAATGTACATAATAACCAGATAACTGCCGAACGACTTGATTTGTTTGTAGATTTCCGCACGTCAGCACGTGATCTTGACCATTGTCCGTGTAAACATTGCAATCATGTAAGGAACTAGGACATCAATGATGTTGTAGCTCAATGTATGTTTTGGGATGGGTATAAGACTGTTGGTGGGCAGTTAAATTGGGTAGGCTGGTGTTGTTGGGTAAGGAATGTCATTTGATTTACAGTGGCGCAACAAAAGGATTTGGGTGAGGAAGGGGGCACTTGTTGTTGGCTCGGCGGAAGGGAGAGGGGGGGGGGGGGTAAACCGCGACCCTCACTGTTTATCCACCTCATTCTTTTCAATTCATCACGATAGTTAGATATGATGTTGTTCTTGAACTGAGCTTTCGGCATTATAAGGCCCTTTCTTGTGGAAAATTGTAAGGGAGGGGCTGGTGGGCACAGATCACTGAAATGGAATCTTTCCTCACGACCTGACCTTTCTGCAGTTGTGTGTGATTTGGGATTTTCTTTCGCTTACCTGACGCACTTACTCGTTGCAAAAAGGCAGGACAACTATTTATTGTATCACAAGCTCTTGTGAGCGGTGACTACATTTTCAAGCTGAGAGATTTTTAAAAAAGAAAAAGATTCTTAACACCGCCCCTATTTTTCATTTTTTTTCTCTCGCGAAATAGGGGTGGCGGAGGATGGCAAACAAACAATTTTTTAAGCCTAAGTTATACATGTAATAGCTGCGACATTATATATTGCTGTCTTTTAAATTAACTAGTTCTGCATCTTTGTCACATACAAATGGATGATTTGGTACTTTAAAGTCCCCCGCTATAGACGGCATATAAATGCTGGGTCATTTGATGTATAGATTCCGAATCCATTTTTGCCTATGAATTCAATTCAAAACATTTTGAAACAATTTATGTGATTGAGATAAATTTGTATACAAGTTTCATTAAAAGGTATTTGTCGATCCGGAATTGAACCAGCGACCAAAGGATTATTTAGTTACCAAGTTACTAGACTTCATTCCTCCGCTATACCAACTGAGATATTGACGGCATATACACCTTGAGAATCCTGGCTATTTCACTTTTTTTAGAGAAAATATCATAAGAATGGATAAAGCTTGTTCACGCATTAACCAAGGCAAATGAACACAAATTTTGCTAAGAATATAGTTTCGAAGAAATTGAATGTTTAAATTGAATAAAGAAGTGACCCAGCCCACTTACGTCATCGGCAGCAGACCTGTGGCTGATTAGAGAAATTAATTGATCTATCAATTTACTTTAGTAGCTAAGGTATCTTGAATCAATTCATGTGATTGAGATGAAAGTTACATATAAGCTTGATTAAATCGTGTCTCATACAGGCTCATCTAAAACATGCCATTTACTAGGTTACGCGGGTTTCATTCAGTACCTGAATGACCCCGGATTGAGCAAAAAAACCTGTTCTAGTTAAAATTTGGAAAATGAAATGATTTCGCTGGTGGAACCTGACCTGGCGATGAATAATCTTCAAAAGTGACAAAAGGAAAACAAGTAATTCAAGGAAATCGTTTAATTAAAGTTATATAAAAACTTATCCGTCGAGCCGGAATCGGCTCCGTTATCATCTACAGTTCTCCGCTCTACCAGCTGAGCTATCAACAGTGTGTGAACATTTCGGATCCTGTTGACCATTTTTGTTATGGTATCCTCTTAAAGGTTTCATTCCACATTTCTAAAGCTTGCGGGCAAAACTGTAAAGTATGAGTTTGGAGGATATCGTTATCTGCGCATGATGAACAACTAAACGAGGGTTTCATAAGGCTTCATTCAGTTAATATCACAAGGGCACAGTTTTGTAGCTTTCCATGACCCCCTCTACATTCCATGACACCCCTCCACATTTTATGACCCCCCCCCCCCCTCTCACACCAACACCAACTCTCCACACACACCAACTCTCTTCGCGTAGTTTTTGTATTGCCTATATGTGGCGTCTAAAAAGCAATAAGGAAAACAAGAAAAACACAAGGCAGGAATTACAAGAAACAATTGTGTTATCAAATATATAGAAATATAAATTCGTTGGATTTTTGCTTTTTTTTTTTTTTTTTTCAATAAATGTGTTGTGGATTTTGCTTGCCTTTATTGATAATTAAGAACATTGATGTTGTAAGAATTGTGAAGAAGAATTTGCCCTGTGAAGTCGCTTGGTTGTGACGGGAAATCTGCATAAGAGAAGAGAAAATGAAATTTACAGAGATATGATAAGAGAATGTGGAATATATTATTAAATTAATGCAGTTTGCTCTACTTGCACCCATCTTATTTAGAAACGTATATATATATATATATATATATATATATATATATATATATATATATATATATATATATATATATATATATATATATATATATATATATATATATATTTATATATATATATATATATATATATATATATATATATATATATATATATATATATATATATATATATATATATATATATATATATATATATATATATATATATATATATATATATATATAAATATATATATATATATATATACAAATATTTATATATGTATATATATATATATATATATATATATATATATATATATATATATATATATATATATATATATATATATATATATATATATATATATATATATAGGCTATATATATATATATATATATATATATATATATATATATATATATATATATATATATATATATATATATATATATATGTATGTATATATATATATATATATAAATATATATATCTTACTTGCACCCATCTTATTTAGAAACGTATATATACATATATATATTTATATATATATATATATATATATATATATATTCATATATATATATATATATATATATATATATATATATATATATATATATATATATATATATATATATATATGTATATATATATATATATATATATATATATATATATATATATATATATATATATATATATATATATATATATATATATATATATATATATATATATATATATATATTCTTGTAACTATCTTCTGAAATCTGACAATTTGTAATGTATGAATATAAATTTGGGAAGTCAGCTCAAACCTTTAAATAAATATTCATATTTAGAATATCTGCACTCCAGTTTTTACAATCTTAACAAATAATTGGGATATATACTGCAGTTATCGTAGTTAGTGTGTTTAGATCATGGTAGATATGCAAATAGTCCTCTGGTTTGCCACAAATACAACTATAATTTGCAATCGAAATGTCTCCGCATTCCCCTTCATCCCTTACTTTCTCCACCCTGCCTCTTCTTCCTCCAACACATACGCACCCTATATACAACAATGATGTGGCAGATACAAACCATAGAGGGCTTATCAGTAGGTCAAGCACGTCATCAGGTCATGTTGTGATACGCCACGATACAGGTATTTCTTTCCCCCTCATTATCTTTTTTTTTTACAACTGTAAGTGAAGTTTGAAAATGTCAGCAACGCCGTAAAAACGTACCTGCGTCTCCTCGGTTTGTATCGCGAGTGACGTTTGCCCGAAAAATGCCGATAAAAGTCTAAATTATCGAAAAGGAAAAGGAAAGGCGTTTAAAGGATTCATACAAGTAACATACAAACTTAAATCAATTGCAGATAATTCCCGAAAATGTTTTTTCATGCCGATTTTCCGATAGAATTTAACAAAAATTAAAAACAATTATTGTTTTTGTTTGTCTGCAAAACGACATACTGTACTATGGCAGAAAGCAATTGTTTTTTGTCCTATCTGTCAAAACTATTCAAGGTCTACAGAGATTTGTAGGAAAGTATTTTAATAGAACACTATAATTGGTTAAAGATTATTTAGAAAAGGTTTTTTTTTTTTGTTTTCCTTAAATTTAACGTCACCCACTTCAGTTTCCATTGTAATTCACCGTTCTTAATGTTTTCCCATCAGCGTTTTGGAATAAAAAATCTTATCAAATCTTGTACAAATATCTTAAACTTCCAGATCATATAAACAAGTGTCGGTGAACATAATCTTACAAATGTGTATAAAGATTGTTGAGTTTTAAAGAAATACAAAAAGAAAGGATAATAAAGTAAGAAAAATACAGTAGATTTCGGGATTTACATCGGAGTCTTAAAGAATCTTATCAAATCTTGTACAAACATTTTACCTGTTTACACTTCCAGACTATAGAGAAGTATCGGTGAGCTTAATCTTACAAATGTATAAAAGTTGTTAATTTTGAGAAAATAAAAAATAAAAAATAAAGAATAAAATAAAAAATACAGTAGATTTCGGGATTTACATCGAAGTCTTAAAGAGTCTTATCGCATCCTGTACAAACATTTTACCTGTTTACACTTCCAGACTATAAAGAAGTATCGGTGAACTTAATCTTACAAATGTATAAAGATTGTTAAATTTGAAGGAAATACAAACAAAAAAAAGAATAAAAAAAAAAGAAAAATACAGTAGATTTCGGAATTAACATGTGTGTATCGCAGCAAAATTTAAGAAAATGCTAGCGACTGTTTATTTTTCTCAAACAGTCAACAGATAAATTGATGAAATAATTTGACCTACCGTAAGAGAACAGCCACTGAACTCCCTCATCGTTGCACATCGATATTAGTGCATCTGTTGTGACCGTTAAAATCACTTTGAATAGAAAAACGTGGAAATTTTTCAGAATATATGCCCGATTGTCTGGTTACAAAGGCGGAGGAAGCGGGAAAGGGGGAAAATTAGTGAGACAAACACCTCACTCAGTATGTCCTACATGCTACGCACTACTTGCAATACTGAGTGAGATATCGTTGCACAAAGTTACATTGAAATTTTCATTTTGACCTATCATACGATAATTTTACAAATTATGATGCCTATAAGCCATTCAAAAATAGTATTGGCGAGCTACCAATTTAAATACAATAAACTTGCTAAATACATTTTAATTCCTTATATCAGTATACAGCCTACAACCAAAAGAATACAATTTAAAAATGTGTACAGCCAATTCATATGGCTATAGTCTGATAGTACACAGTCATATGTTATCTGACTGGAGAAAAAAGTGCCCATGAGAGCCTCACCTTCCCGGTTGCATGTGTTTTTCCCGCTTGGGAGGTAAAGATGTGGTAAAATTATTGGATATTTTGGCTACTTTTTGAGAAATTTTGACCAAAATCTACCAAGAACTGGTCATAATTTTTACAAAATTGGCTAAAACGGTCCTGAAATTGGCCGAAATTTCCACAAAAAAACGAAATTTGTCCAAACTGAAGGGGATTTGTTAATTACCAGCAACTTTTGATGGAAACCTAATTTACCCTAATCCAATATTTCCACCTAACTTGTCACCGAAATATTGTTTCTCCCCCTCCCCCTCCCCTGAGAGGTAATCCTTTCTACACACCTGTCTAATTATGGTTAACCAACTAATAATATCATTCGTATTATCAACAAACACTTGGAAATACAAGGTCTTACCAATATCTGAGATGAAAACTGCCACATCGTAGATCTTAAGCCATTCAAAATGGCCGCTCAAAACTTTGACGATAGCTTGTTCATGAGAACGCAACGCATTCATTAAAGAAGTGAGTGTAAAATTCTAAAGTAAGATGAGAAAATGATTGTTATTTTACTTCGTCGAAGATATCATGTGTTTTAAAAAATTAAAAGAAGTAAATGAAAATAATCAGGAAAGTTATATAAACAAATTTTCAAAAAGGGTTATATTTGTAAGGGAATTGAATTTCAGAGGGGAAATTTCATATACCAGTTATTTTCAAACTTTATCTTGTAGCATCTTTATACATTGTTATCTCACGAACAGACCAATATATCAACCTCGATCACTTTAGTCCCGTCTGTCTATGTGTCCTTCATCTCCCAAGATTAACATCTCGGACCACTGAGCGAATCATTTAAGTTTGTGTGTCTAGTGCCCTGCAGCCCTGACCATCATCCAAACTTATGGGATGGGAAGGTACGGGTGCGTATGTCGGGGGTTGAAGGGGTGATAGGAAGGGGGGGGGCTGGTTTAATGTAAACATCAAGGGGTGAGGAGAGTAGCAGGGACGATCTCCCCTCCCCATGGCCAATGTTTGAGTTTAGGATTTAATCATATATGACAAGTTGTCAAATAAAAAGCTCACCTGGATGTCACTGAGGCTTATGTCTGGAAGAATTGGGAGGCTGTTACTCAAAGCAGTGCCGAGCGTCCAGACGTGTGCTTGCCTTCTACAAGTGTAAAGATATATAATCATCGCACATCATATTATCAATAACGAACCATAAATGCGGAATAATAATCTTAAATGGGGAGACAAGATTACTGCCCCCAACCCCCTCCCCTCTTTTTATTCTATTTGTATACACTACTAAGAAAATAGTAAAGTGTAATTAAGTCAAGTACTTTCTTGTGACCTCTCTTTATATAGCAAAATTGTAGGTTCTAGACACATTATTATTTTAACCCAATGTACCCTGCAAGAAATACTCAGTTTAAACTTCTTCTTTTTTACGTCTGACCGTATGAGCGTTCCTTTACGTTGTGGCCATTGGATTAAAGTCTGCGGTATTTATTTTTCTTCCCAGGGCCTGGTTTTATCTCTTTTCGTTGATACAATTGTTCGTGTCCTTATATTTACTTCTTTTCCATAACGTTACAAACAGTTACCTTAAGCGGTTCATTCTCAAAATCGGCATTTTCATTATGGGCATTATCAGTGGTGCCAAGATCTGTTCGATTTTGTCGTCATTGATGACCAAATCCGAAGAGCGATCAACTTCCGGAACCTATAGAAAACATAAAAATATTGCTCGGATTGCTTCAAACAAACGTTACTCCTAGTAGGTCTAAAATAGTAAATTTTTTAGTGTAATATGGCCGCGAGGCCCAGCTAGACACTAGATAGGTGGGGGAAAAGGATTAAATTGCAAACAACATGATCCTTCTTAAGGATCTCAGCTCAAACTGTTATCGTTCCGAAGCCAAATATATTTTTGAAATTTGTTTGAAAATTATTACCCAGTGCGTTGCTGAGACATTTCCCTTGAAATCATCTGCAATGGGATGCGGGAAGGATGTATTCGTGAGCTGCAGAATGGATGTCTCCGTGGGCTGCATATTGGTTGTCTCCGTGGGCTGCAGGATGGCTGCAGGAATCTCCGGAGGGGGCGTAATCCCCGTGTACTCAACAGGCGTGATGAGGAATACGAGTGTGGAAGCCATTTCTAGAATGATCAACCGATTCATTGTCGTAATTTACAAATTTTACTACTGTGTAGGAATGTGGAATACTATATCGAAGCGCTAAAGATAAACTGATTGGAAAAGGAAGTTACCACAAACAAATCGGTTCGTCTTATTTTGTGACGTCACAATGTGTTTGCTTGATCTAACAGAGAGCTAGAGCGCATCATATAAAATGTGATGTCTTACGCACACAGATAAATACGCGTTTACACAGTAACTGGGATATAAATACAAATTAGATAAAAGTGAAAATCATGTACTCATCTTTCAAAAGTCCGACATCTTTGGTAATTGATAACAAACAGAAAATAAAATCAAATGTTGCTAATTTTCATAAATGAATTGTCAGAAACTTTTATTTTTATCGGAAAGGTGCGGCTTCATATCACCCACTGATTGTTTGTTTACTACTAACAAAGACTAGTGATTGGTTGAAGTAACCGTTCCAGGTTTCCAAATAGGCCACGCTCACCATAG
The DNA here is from genome assembly GCA_020152595.1 of Chiridota heheva. Classification (NCBI taxonomy): domain Eukaryota; kingdom Metazoa; phylum Echinodermata; class Holothuroidea; order Apodida; family Chiridotidae; genus Chiridota; species Chiridota heheva. The sequence continues at coordinate 779,328 of JAIGNY010000927.1, forward strand.
CAAGGCGGTAACTATGTGGGGAAAACAAACCTCAAATTTAATCGTGCATTACTAATGCGTTAACATTTAGCCTAATTTAGATGTTCGCAAGGCCTGCCGCATGCTTTGATTCATTTATGGCACTTCTCCGGATCTTTAGAGTTTTTAGCAAATAGGATAAAAAAAATTCAGTTTGCCAACTGGTCTGGGTAAACAGCAATCTGATTTACAAAGCCCGCAGCGGGCCCGTAAGCGAAATTTTTGTTCACCATTTTGCCGTTACTCAGTCTGTGTGTGCAGAAATTTGCTTTGTACAGTAAGTTGCATAACTGCATAAGGGAGTTTAGATTTTACGACGCGGATCTCTCTGCGAGGAAATGACGTCACGTTCGACGTTCTGCGCATGCGACTAGTTCACCTTCTTGTTCCTCAAGCTTTACACCGGGTGTAAGGGTATTTTCACGTTGTGCTGAAAACTGCAATTTGGGATAGCGTGTGACGTCATGTTGTCATACCAATCTGCGTTTTTAACATAACTAAGTAACATAACTAAGCAATTGCTACCGTTTTTATGCTCATCAAATGAAAATTTGACTCAAATTTTGTCTGTGTTATTTTTCAATTTGTAGAAATTAAAGTTTACCAGTAAAGAATTATGAAGTATTTGCATTTTCATCAGCGCTCAGATAATTTACGATCTACTGGTACATTTTGGGAAATTGTACATATGTTTATCATATAGGGTCAGTGGCGTAGGAACAATTTTTTCTTGGAGGAGAGGAAGGGGCTGATTTAATTTCTCCAAGGACCTCGACCCTCATCCCCACCTAGAAGCCTCGTTTATGGCATGGTTTCATAGGCATGTTTGGCGCTTTGGGCATTTTTTCTCTTTTTTTTTCTAAAGAAGAATGAAAAAGTGACATTCTTGTTATCTTCTTTTTAAACTCTAACAGACTTGCTAACAGTCATCATGAAGGGCACAAGCTGTGATTAAGTTGAGATCCCCAAGCCTAGCCAATAAGAGGCCGTTTCAAATATATGATTATGTTTGTATAGGTCTATCACTTTTTACAAAAAGGATTCGATCGTAGACTCCAGGCCATGGATCTAAAAAAGAGACCAGGCAGATACGCAAAAAGAAAAGACACGTGTTAGTCTGTAAAACATGTTTATTCAAAATGTCCAAGCTTACATCTACAAAACAACCTTCTTTGACATATCTGAGCATGAGGGAAGCTGTTTTCAGGTATATCCCGTCAGCCCATAGGATCAATTTAAGTAAGGGGTTATCTAGCCTATAACAAAACAGTTCTTTCTCTATGAAAAAGCATTTCTTTCTCTTTATACATGTACAGTTATATTCAACACTCCTGGGCAAAAGAATTATGCTGCCCGCACTAAAGAGTCTGCGGTAGCACGCAAATGTTATGTTTAATACAGCTTCGATCAGCTGAAGATGATTAGGAGGGTGCTAAGAAGTAATAAAGTCTCCATCGAAATTGCATTTTTTTTCCTTCAACATAATCGAAGAAATTAGAACATATGACAATATCCTATAAAGTTATATTATTTACAGTGGGTAAAAATAAGTCTTATAAGGGGGTTTTCGTTTAGAAAGTACCGCGTAGGATGTTTGCCCCACTTAGTTATGCAGATTTTGCTGCTAGGCAAATTCGTGCGGTGATTGGTTAAAACAAGCTGGTAATCATTAACCCAGAAAGGTTAATTCCAACATGTACATTGATGACGCAGGCACGCATAGTTACAGAGTGATAGTGCCTAATGCAATCAGTAGGTGACGCCACAAGATTTTTTTCTCGAGTGATCACCGCATTTCAAAGTTGCGTATCCATCTTGAGCTTAGTCAGATAACATCCGACTGTAGTATACGCTATAGCCACTACATGGCTGCTATACACCGTCAGAAAACGCTATATACTTTATAACGTTAAAACTGCTGCATTGGCTAATCATAGAAGCGTAGATGAATTTCTACTACGCGCTAGAATAACCATAGGCCTTTCCGCGATGATCTAAGGTCAACTTTTGGCAATACCTTTTATCGTCATGGAACACTTTTACGTGATTCTAAATAAATATATATAGTTAATAATTCTATATTGAGCCGTTCACTTACGTTTCAGGCATAGGTTTAATGAAGAAAACTGAAAAGCCTTCGCTACTTACTTATTTTTCGAACAGCGCCTAGGGTGGATGTATCTAATTAGTTGAAAAGTTGTCGAACAATGTAGCGTTGGTAAAGTCAACGTGCGTACAGCATTAAATGGAACACTGCGCGCATTTGCTGACAAAAAATTCAAAATAGCAGTTGCCAGCGCACTCATGTGATACGCGCACTAATTGTATACGCGTTTCCTAAAAGTGAAGGGAGTACAAAGTGGTCGAAATGTTATTTATTCCGTAATTTAGTTAGGGTCTTTTACGTCCAATGTGTTCATCATTTCATTGTAACTTAGTTTGAAAGATACTTTAGAGTTTCAAGACGCTAATGAAATCAAATTCATAGCTCGTAAGTACTTTTGTCAGTTTTGAGAATGGTTTTCATTTCATGATTATGTTATTTGTTGTTGTCTGATTGGTTTTCAGCGTTACGAGTGTATTGTGCGTTGTCTCACTCAGCTGCTCAGTATGCAAGTAGTGCCTAATTGAGGTGTTTATCTCACTGGCTTGAGCTGAATCTCAATGCGCACTGCCCCTGTACAGTGTTTCCAAAAAGTCAGTCCGTGGATCAGTAACATGCCAGTCCAACTTACTAAAGAACGTTTAGTACAGAATGGAAAAATCTGGAAAAGTTCTCAGTTGTCAGTACAGACATGAATAACTATTTGGTCCATAGGAGTATATTTGCGGTCCAGAAGTGAAAAGTTTAAATATCAAAGTTGAATATTTCTGGTTCAAAATTTGAGATTTGGGTCTAACAGTCAAAAATGGAAGATTATTCAGGGGAAAGTTACTCCCCTTCACACACTGAATACGCCATGTACCCAATATAGACATATGATAGCTTGACCAGAGACGGTGGCGCCCTGTACGGCCTATATCACAGATATATAATACCTGTGGCCTATATTGAAATATAGAAGAATGACGTCACGATCTTTGGCTTGACATCAAGGTCCCTCAAAATTCAAAGCTTTCGCTGCGTTGGCAAATGCCGCGGGAAACCCATTTCA
>JAIGNY010000927.1:787500-873941 GCA_020152595.1 Chiridota heheva
TATTATTATTATTATTATTATTATTATTATTATTATTATTATAGAGAGAGAGAGAGAGAGAGAGAGAGAGAGGAGAGAGAGAGAGAGAGAGAGAGAGGAGAGAGAGAGAGGAGAGAGAGAGAGAGGAGAGAGAGAGAGAGAGAGAGAGAGAGAGAGAGGAGAGAGAGAGAGAGAGAGAGAGAGAGAGAGAGAGAGAGAGAGAGAGAGAGAGAGAGAGAGAGATTATTATTATTATTATTATTATTATTATTATTATTATTATTATTATTATTATTATTATTATTATTATTATTATTATTATTATTATTATTATTATTATTATTATTATTATTATTATTATTATTATTATTATTATTATTATTATTATTATTATTATTATTATTATTATTATTATTATTATTATTATTATTATTATTATTATTATTATTATTATTATTATTATTATTATTATTATTATTATTATTATTATTATTATTATTATTATTATTATTATTATTATCATTGTTATTATCATTATTATTATTATTTCTTTTAAAATAATTAATTTATTATTATCATTTCTTATTTCTTTTATGATTATTTTTATTTCATTTATTCATTTATTCATTAAATAAATATATATATATATATATATATATATATATATATATATATATATATATATATATATATATATATATATATATATATATATATATATATATATATATATATATATATATATGTATATATATATATATATATATATATATATATATATATATATATATATATATATATATATATATATATATATATATATATATATATATATATATATATATATATATATATATATATATATATATGTATATATATATATATATATATATATTTATATATATTTATATATATATATATATATATATATATATATATATATATATATATATATATATATATATATATATATATATATATATATATATATATATATATATATATATATATATATATATATATATATATATATATATATATATATATATATATATATATATATATATATATATATATATATATACATATATATATATATATATATATATATATTTATATATATATATATATATATATATATATATATATATATATATATATATATATATATATATATATATATATATATATACATATATATATATATATATATATATATATATATATATATATATATATATATATATATATATATATACATATATATATATATATATATATATATATATATATCTATATATATAAATATATATATATATATATATATATATATATATATATATATATATATATATATATATATATATATATATATATATATATATATATATATATATATATATATATATATATTTATATATATATATATATATATATATATATATATATATATATATATATATATATATATATATATATATATATATATATATATATATATATATATATATATATATATATATATATATATATATATATATATATATATATATATATATATATATATATATATATATATATATATATATATATATATATATATATACATATATATTTTTTTTTTTTTCTTCTTGGGGTTGTGGTGGGGTGAGGAGATGGGCTTCAGCCTCATGGCCACCTTTTAAAGAAATAAATATGAAATTAAGGGGGGCCAGTGGATCCATCTATATATATAAAACAAATTAGGAAAAAATGACAATGTCTCTAGCCAACAGATTATTTTAAAAACCAAATATTTCGAAAACTCCTGTTTCCTTCTTCAGTGGTATGAAGTTAAATGACGCTAGAAGATAACAGCGATGATAGCTTGCACGTTATTGAACCTCAATCGAAAAGAGGTTCCAGTCTCACCAATGTAAGAAATTTCCGGACATTTCGAACATATCACGCAGTAAACCACGTTAGGGGAATCACAGAAAAAAGTTCACGCTTTGATCACGTGATTCCTCGGGAGAGATACCGTCTCATCCGTGACTATGTGCCTGCAGATTAGACAACGCGGCTTCCTGCAGGGTTTATTGCCTCGCCCAGGCATCCTGCGCGATATGTTGGAACGTACCAACAAATTCCTAAGACTCGGCGGCTGCTTTAGTGCCACAACCGGTGGTGCAGAGAAAATTCCTCCAACCTCTGGGGCGTGTTTCAATATCCCCCATGTCGATTTAATACACTTCAAGAGAGGCTGTATCTGTGTACTGTGCGAAACTACGAGGGGAATGCGTGCTGTCTTAGTCTTGACCCGATACTCTTAAAGCTTACTGCGATTGACAGGAATAACCTTGTCCATGAATTTCCTTAACAGTTTCAAGGGATAGCCCCTTTTAAGAAAGTGCCCCGACATAATGTTAATTTGGATCTTGAATGATTCCACTTCCACTTCGTCTCATTAGTCCTTCTCTTGTTTTCGTGCCGTAGCGCATTTTGGCGCCGGTTTTTTTTTTTCTTTCTCTGCGCGCTTTTCCTCTTTTGCGCCTAATATTTTACGCGTACGATTTTTGGCGCTCTTTGAAATGTGCTAACGTGCAAGCTATCATCGCTGTTATCTTCTAGCGTCATTTAACTTCATACCACTGAAGAAGGAAACAGGAGTTTTCGAAATATTTGGTCTTTAAAATAATCTGTTGGCTAGAGACATTGTCATTTTTCCTAATTTGTTTTTATATATATATATATATTTATATATATATATATATATATATATATATATATATATATATATATATATATATATATATATATATATATATATATATATATATATATATATATATATATATATATATATATATATATATATATATATATATATATATATATATATATATATATATATATATATATATATATATATATTGTTCCATGCAGCATAGCTGCAAAATATACAAATGTTGACGTGCAAATATATATATATATATATATATATATATATATATATATATATATATATATATATATATATATATATATATATATATATATATATATATATATATATATATATATATATATACACACATTTTCGTAGTGAGGTGTCTTTTTACTATTCAAAAAAAAAAATCATTACAATTTTTGTCTTTATTTTATCATTTTCGTGGTGCAGGTCCCAAAAAATGAGGTTTTACTTGTCTTAATATCATAAAAATTGTATAATTTCATACTGCAGTAACCAAAAAATCTGTCATACGCCGGGTATGTTTTTCGGTTGGTGGGCTGCACACCCCTACCTTTTATAGTATGAAGTGCCCCCCCTCCTCCCCCGGGGTTGTTTGGTCCTAAGCGGATATTTGTGCATAAAACCAGAAAGATACATGAGCTTGCGGAACATTAATGTCTTTGTAAATTGTTGGGAGGGGCACATGTACACTAGACCCCATGCTCCTTGAACTTTCGATATGAATATAAAACATACTTATAATCGATAAGAAAAAACAAAATGATCTGATTTTACCAACGTTTGAGGCGAAAGTTGCCAAATCTAAGATAACCCGTACATCCTACATTTCCCTCAAAACTTTGACGATAGCTTGTTCCTGAGAATGCAAATCATACATCAAAGAAGTGAGTGTAAAATTTTAAATAAAATGAGAAAAGGATTGATAATTGTAGATTTATAAGTTATGTACCAAAATGTTTGCGTAAACATACTACAGGAGATGGAAAAGAAAGAAGTACGTGTACACGTGAGGGCCTTAATGAATGTAACCGAAACCTTACCGTGGAGGAAGTACTTTGCACCCTATCCAAAAGTATCGGATTTTTTAATGTGGCTTTATTGTGTTTTAACAATCTCACAGGCCTTATATCTGTATATGATTTGTTTCTGTTTCTTTTTATTTTTTTTATGTTCTTAGACAATCAAAACGGTAAGTCATAATCTTTCTTTCAAAATAAACTTTGCACCCGCCCCCCCTCCCCACCCTGAAGATTTACTTTAAAAAGCCGGAAAGTTTGGCGCCCATAAAAAGATTGTTCATACGCTACACGACAGGTGTGTGTGTGTGGGTGGGTGTGCGTGTGTCTGTCTGTGTGTGTGTTGGGGAAGAAGGAAAGCGTATTGTTGATGTCAACATCCAAGAAGTTGTGGTAAAAGCAAGTTTAATAAGGTTACGTCTGAAAACGTTGGTATAAATACCCCTCTAAAAATCCCCCGCCCCTCGTGGCCACGCTATTGTCTGAGTCAAAGATTTGTTATTTATTTAAACCTTCGCATTTGAAAAGCTCACCTGGAGCAAAGAAAAGTTCGCCTGGATGTCATTGAGGTTAATGGCTGTAAGGATTGGAACACTGCCACTCAAAGCAGCGCCGAGCGTCCAGACGTGTGGTTGCGCGCTGTTATGGTAGGCGTGGAAGAAATATCATAAAATATTGTAATCTCTTATATTTTTATATTAAGATGAAATGAGCCAAAATGCCTGAATAGCAATCTTAAATAAGGACTCACAAATATTACTTTCCTTTCCTCAGTCACTTCAAAAATATCAATTTAAACGTGGCTTATAGCATTTGTTTATAATATGTATCCCATATCCTGATTATTTTTATAAAAGCAATGAAATTCGGAAAATCAAAGTTGGCCGATTACATAAATCATCCTTCAACAAAATGATCCCGTTCTGTTAGTTCGTTGCTGACTTTGTATTAATTCATCATTTGTTGTTTTAATTGTTTTTCCCAGGAATCAAGACTAAAGGACATTCAATGAAATTTCGGAATGATGATCTTGCTTTACAGGTTTGTCGAAATCGTAGTAGGCCTACACCAATTTGTCCGAATCACAATCTACTATTTACCGACTTTCTGAAAGAATGATTCATACAATACGCGAATAAGTTCCGATTTTTCCGAATAGTGAGGGCAAAATCAACTTCACAGTCTTTTTAAGATATACACAGGTCGGAATTACAAATGCTTCGAATGGTTGTAAGTCTACGATACCAAATTCTTTTCGTTTGTCTCCATTTTATTTCGTTGATAAAAACTGTAATAATATATATATATTTTTTTGTCAAATCACACAAATGACCTACCTGGGACGGTTCATTCTCATCACCAACAACTTCATTAGAGTTAAATCTGTTCGGTTTTGACGTTATTGGTGACCAAATTCAAAGAGTGATCAATTTCCGGAATCTACGAAAAAATTATAGAAAAATATCGAGAAATTTACTTTCATCATATAGTTGGCCTAAATCGAAAGAAAACCCACAGTTTTAACTGACTGTTTTTGGTAAAAAGCCAGAAAGCCGCCCATCCCCCTCCCCCCTCCTTCCACAACAAAACAATCTTAATACAGCTGAAGGATACATTAGTCGCAGAACCGAAAACCCCTAAGCCCAAACTTTGTAGCTCCTTGTATTGGATCACAAGTGCATTCTTCTTACCTTGAAATACGTTACCGAGACGTTTCCCTGGACTGCTGGATTGCTTGAAATCTTCTGCTTCGGGCTGCAAGATGGTTGTCTCCGAGGGCGGCATGATTACTGCAGGAATCTCCGGTCGGGCCGTAATCTCCGGTCGGGCCGTAATCTCCGGTCGGGCCGTATTCTCCGGAAAACGAGGGCGGAGGCCGGATGATTAATCTATTTATTGTTATGATTTACTTTATAAGTTTACTTCGATGTAAGATTAGTGGAATACTGTTGATACGCTAAAGTGGAAGTGTTTGGGAAGAAATTCCCGTTTGCCTTTTGCAAATAAGAAAACACTCTTTTCCGGAAAAAAGTGCCCTTTCAAAAGGACAGACAAAAAAATCTTTGTATGTAATTCTTCATATAAGAAGAGATAAAATTCTAAATCTGAATCCACAGATATTTTGATTGAAAGAGGTTTCGATGGCTTGTAGCAACATCAGTTTCCAACTGTGCCACTACTCTCACAAAAACGAACTTCCGTTTCCTCAGACCCCATCCTTTTCCCCACTTCTCCTCCGTCCATCTTCCATACCCTCCTCGGTCCCTTCCTCCTGTCCCTTCTTCCCCTTCCTCCCCTTGGTCCCTTCTTCCTCTTTTCCTCATATTCTTCCCATATCTTCCCCCTTCTTCCTTTTCCCCTCATATCATTCCCATATCCTCCACCTTCTTCCTCTTCTCCTCATATCCTTCCCATATCCTCCACCTTCTTCCTCTTCTCTTCATATCCTTCCCATATCCTCCACCTTCCTCCACCTTCTTCCTCTTCTCCTCATATCCTTCCCATATCCTCCACCTTCTTCCTCTTCTCTTCATATTCTTACCATATCCTCCACCTTCCTCCACCTTCTTCCTCTTCGTCTCATATCCTTCCCATATCCTCCACCTTCCTCCTCTTTTCCTCATATCCTTCCCATATCCTCCACCTTCTTCCTCTTCTCCTCATATCCTTCCAATATCCTCCACCTTCTTCCTCTTCTCTTCATATCCTTCCCATATCCTCCACCTTCTTCCTCTTCTCCTCATATCCTTCCAATATCCTCCACCTTCCTCCTCTTCTACTCATATCCTTCCCATATCCTCCACCTTCTTCCTCTTCTACTCATATCCTTCCCATATCCTCCACCTTCCTCCTCTTTTCCTCATATCCTTCCCATATCCTCCACCTTCTTCCTCTTCTCCTCATATCCTTCCAATATCCTCCACCTTCTTCCTCTTCTCTTCATATCCTTCCCATATCCTCCACCTTCTTCCTCTTCTCCTCATATCCTTCCAATATCCTCCACCTTCCTCCTCTTCTACTCATAACCTTCCCTTATCCTCCACCTTCTTCCTCTTCTCCTCATATCCTTCCCATATCCTCCCTATGCCCTACCCATTTCCCCTCCTCTTCTTCCTCTCATTCTCCCCTTCTCGTCTCCCTCCTTTACCCAAGCCTCCCAAAACATGCTTTGATAGCTTTTCTTTTAAAGTTACATTTTTAGTGAATTTCGTATTTATATGATAGATAACTATTAAAGAGGGAGGCTCGTCTCAGTAAAATACGGTAAGAATAAGGGATACTACATTTTGACGTCACTTCCGGTTGTGGGGGCAAGATCCGATCCTCTGTCTGTTTGTACTACACAGCACAGCCAGACACTAGCATGTACGTTGTGTGTGCAGAATCACATACCCAGCGCATTACGTTACTGTGACGAGAAACTGACTCGTTTTTTTTTTAATGCGTTTTTGTCAGAAAGCAAAAGTGAAATTTTAGTATTATAATACTACAATGATAGTCACCAAATGAAAATTACTGAGAAAAAAGAATAAAGAAGATAAAAGCAAAAGTCAAAAGTCAAAATAAACGATTCTACCGGGGTTCGAACTCACAACATGATTTGAAAAAAAAAGCTGGCTCCGGTGGCCGCAGCCATCTGTGCCGACTCGTAAGACGACTTTCGAGAGCATTTAAAATAATTATATACCTTGCAAAACGAGACAACGAATCGCGCAGCAAAATTTCAACCAATCAAAAAATTTAAAAGGAATTGTAAATATTGTGCACATATGACGATATCGCCTCTTTAAACTGTTCAAGAAAGAAATTGGTGAAAAAAACATGTTCATATCTTATTCCGTTTGGGAGTTCTTACATTTGAAAGATTTTATCAGGGTGTAGAAAAGTGACCGGTCCAGTATGATACTTGCCGATTCATGACTATTTTTACATATTTGTTTGAAAATTGATGACCTCTTTCTGAATTATTGGAAATATATAACTTCTATAAGCCTAAACATAACTCCTAAACGTAATAAGATACCAACATGTTAATTTGGTTTCTCTATTAGTTCTCTATCATATAAACGAAAATAAAACTTCAGGGAAATTAATACTAATCACCTCATTACGCATTCATCGATCCAATTCCAAACACCTGCCAACAAGGCAAGATGATTTCTGAACAATGGAAAGGAATTTCAGTCGGGTTCCAAATTTGCATATGAAAAGAATACACGCGCGGGTCTCGTTTAAAGATTGGGAAATTTAGCAAAAGAAAAGAGTTAAGATTTCTGAGGATAAAAATAAATTAGGACGTGACATTGCGAGGTACGGGGAGAGTTCAAATTTGTCATACTTTTGTTTTTTTTCTTCATCACGCTCTAAAAGAGGAGCCTATCGTTGTTTCGACGGAAATGATATGTTGACAATCTAATTTTGTAACCTTTAACATGTCTAAAAGAAACTAATCAGGTCCTAGTTTAATCTGTTAATTGGATATTTGAAATAGTACTGTATGTTTACAATTGGAAGATTCAGATGCGTAATTCCCATCCACAACGTGGGGAGGATGGGGCGGCGCCCACATAAGCTCAATGTTTAATCAAGATGCACATCGTAAATCCGACCCCACGGAATGTTTAAAACGCAGTGTTATCAGGGCAGATTTCGAAAAGAAATTAACAGAAGCAAGAGGGGGGAGGGGGGTGGGCAGTTTACAAAAGAGGGCCAATTGTCGGGAAAATTACTTCATTTTTCGGGCAGCTTTTTCCATTTTCGGGAAATGTTCTGCAATTTTCGGAAACATTAATTAATTTCCTGGCATTTTGTTTTCGATTTTCGGGCAATTTCGTTCGATTTTCGGAACATTTTTTTCCACTTAATCACATTCAATTGATTTTATAGAAATTCCATCATTTTTGAAGGGACGAGAAGGAAGGGAGGGGAAGGGGTGAGTTTCCCAAAGTCAGGTCAATTTTTAACAGGGGCCGCTCATCCCCCCCCTAACAGCCTAAGCCCCTTAGAAATCATCCCAGGGTATCATATAAAAGGTATGTAGTTTATTTTACTAAAAGAGTTGACCAGCTGTAAACTCTCTCTTTCTCCCTTCAGTCGTTTTTTCAAACTTGCGCAAAGCTAGACATTGATTGAATGATTTTCGAAAAATTCGCAATTCTTTTTTTGTTTGCTTTAGGCAATCCCGAAAAAGCGCATGCACTTTACAAACTTCACATCATCATTCTTTTTTTGTATAAATAAAACGGTTATATACTTTATATAATATAGACCCTATTATTATTTCAAATCATATTCGAAAGTAACAAAAAGCTTTTTTGGAGCTGATGATATATTCACATTCTACGTGATATCAATTAACACACTGATAAAGTATCAAGTGTAAATGGATACCACGCATATGAATTGTTTAACAAAAACCGACCCGGGAAAGAAAGCCGAGTACTCGAAAGTAATTATACTGCAATACGTCTCTTTAAACATTTTTTTTATGATACATGAAGTCAAGTTATAGGTAAAATGAAAGCATTTTACTCATTTAAAGAAGGCAGCTCAAACCTAAAAGGCTACTTAAGCACGTGTGTCTTATGAATACCAAGCAGCCAAGCGTCTCCCAAACAAAGAGTCAAGAGTTAATGATAAAATCATGTAAATGTTGATAATAACCTGAACATTTCATCCAGTTTCATCAATTATTTAGTTTTGTTTAACCACTCAACAAGTATTTGTTATAAAAAAAATAATACTTCACCTAAACCAAACTTTTCGTGCATGGCGCGTGGCTGGTATACATTTTCGCGCGTGATAGTGGCAAATGAGAGTTTAAAAAGTGTATTTTGATACGTGAAGCATCGCCTGAAGTATATTTCTCGAAAATCACCCGGTAATTATTCAAAATGTTTAAGAACCAAAGTCTCAACTTTATGGGGCCCAGAACTTCAAATAATTCAATTGAAAAATGATACTTTTTAAAATCTTACATAGTAAGCGATCTTAATCATTATATAAGATGTTGGTTCTTTCTTTTAAACTTACGGTTTTCTGGTTCGACATCTAACTCGCTTCCAAAGTAAATTTTAATCCATAAAACAAAAATAATTTCTCCCATTAAAAGTCTTGCTCTACCAGTCTACTGACAAGTATACTCGTCCTTGGTATCTGCGCTACCTAAGTGTTCTTTTGTGAGCCCATTTAAGTGATATCGCATTCATATTACCTGTTTAATTCGAAACATCAGACACCATTCTTCAGAACAAAGACGCACAGGTAAAAACACACGCGTCACGGATCGCCACCGGTCATGAGTAATTCGTCTGTGATCACAAGTCGGTCAAGTGCATGGTCTTAAAACTTATTTCAAGAGTTATGAATAATTCAGAGAAATTAGGAAAGATAACAACCAAAGTTATTGTTTAATTGCTTATCTATTAAGTAAAGTGTTTATTATATATATATATATATATATATATATATATATATATATATATATATATATATATATATATATATATATATATATATATATATATATATATATATATATATATATATATATATATATATATATATATATATATATATATATATATATATATATATATATATATATATATATATATATATATATATATATATATATATATATATATATATATATATATATATATATATATATATATATATATATATATATATATATATATATATATATATATATATATATATATATATATATATATATATATATATATATATATATATATATATATATATATATATATATATATATATATATATATATATATATATATATATATATATATATATATATATATATATATATATATATATATATATATATATATATATATATATATATATATATATATATATATATATATATATATATATATATATATATATATATATATATATATATATATATATATATATATATATACATATATAAAAAATATATATATATATATATATATATATATATATATATATATATATATATATATACATACAAAAATATATATATATATATATATATATATATATATATATATATATATATATATATATATATATATATATATATATATATATATATATATATATATATATAGATATATATATATATATATATATATATATATATATATATATATATATATATATATATATATATATATATATATATATATATATATATATATATATATATATATATATATATATATATATATATATATATATAAGCGTAATCGATATTAACAGGTGATTGAGACGTGTATTTTACAACGTAAATCGTGGCGCGACAAAAGATGGTTCCAGGAATAATAAATGTAGTTGGCGTCTTCGTCGTCGGCACTTAAAGATATTAGTTAATTTTCATTTTTTCACATTAGTAGACAATTTCCATTTAAACAGAAACGCAGTTACAAGTTTTTTTTTACAAATAACGACTTATTCAAAGGATAGGTTAGACATATGATAACGATAGTTCAGTGTGTGTGTATGGAGTATAAACTATTTATTTTTTATCAACAGATTGATCGGCCAATGGACATTTAATTAAAATGTTTTCACTTTTTTTAAGTTCCAAGGCGAATTCTGAGTACCGTTTTGAATTTTGGGCCCCTTCCCCTGCATCTTTTTAACACATGTAACAGTGCTTCCTGACCCCTCCCCCCTCGCCCCCTCCTCCACCCCCCCCATGCAACACCAGACATGCCAAGGTAATGAAACAGGATATATACTCAGCTTCATAGAGATTTATGTCTGACTGTGTATATGTCGTGAATACATGCATGGTAGATATATATGCACACTTCGATTATTGTAAACTTAATAGTCGGGATTGACATATAGTGATGAGCTTCTCATGTGACGTCATGCATTTGCATAAATTTGTGAATCTATTATGACGATCATAGGAATGAAAACATATGTAAACAACTCGATTTCAAGCCAATCTAAAAATTCAATTCCTTTTCATCCCACTGTCGAAAATTTTGATTTTAGGCGCCAAAGACATTCCAATATTAATTAACCCAATTGCACCGCCTAATTATGTATGTATTTTAAATGTTTTTCACTTGGCCACATTTTTCGTAAGCCTTCAATCAACCGATCGAATACACATTTACTAAAATAAAAACACGATTTGTATAAAAAGTAATTAAGTGCCTGATATGGGGTCCTTATACAGCATTTGTTAAATAGAACCGTTTACTAAACAATTCATTTACGTTATATTTTGTCCCAATTGTCAGATCATTACCCTTAATGCCTCTTTTGTTATAAATGATAAGAGAAAAATTATTTAATGATTAAGATTGCCGTTCGCCGTGAATGCCATATGTTAATATTCGTTTGACGTGGATATCGTGAATGAAAGGCTAACTTTACGGCGCCGACCTTGCTTCCATGGTCAAAGCGGGCCAGCTCACGATTTTCCTTGAACTCAGTTACTCGGATACACATCCAGACATCCCTCATACTACATTCTTGAAAATTAATCAATTCTTTAATTCATTTCATTTGCATTTGTTTGTGGTCACATGTTTGTATCTAGCGACACTCACTTCTGTTTTGCATAAGGCTGACTAATGATTGGCTCAAGTCCATCTTATTTGCATTATTATCGAATACGCAGCAGGTGACATGTATGTTCAATTAAACATACACAAAAGCCCGCCAAAAGTTAAGAAACCAACACTGTCGCCTGCCAATGTTTATGCTTTTTAAACACGGGGCCTCTCCCCTTGTTCTCGTACTTGGTAAGATATCTTTTTATTCATAATTGAGAAATATCTCCTGGCGACATTGAAAAAGACTAGTCAGATAGTCGACGATAAAACAGTTATGAATATCTGTTAATTGATTTATTGATATTTAGGAGATAGGCGAAGTCTTTGTTAGCGTAATGACCACATTTTCATTAGAAGTCAATTTTAATGTTTTATCACGCTGATGAAACAAGGAATTAATTGAAATTTGAAGAAAAGGAAGATAGGGCAGGTGTTGGGAGAACGATTTCCCTTTGCCATAGGCTGGAAAGTGGTACAAAAAAAAACACATGGTTTAAATGATTAACTTATGCGAGGATAGGCAAAGGGTAGCGGGTATAGGCTACGCATTTTTCGTCACCGAGGCGGAATAATGTTTTAAACTGGTGCCATTTTATTTCGATCCAATGAGAAGGCATGAAAACACAACAGAAATAAAGTGTTTATCAGTTTATTATCTGATTATGTCAAATGTAAATTTACAAAACGTGAATGACTTATGAAACGCAAGATTTTATTTGACTGTTTGAAAGATGCAAAAAAAGGTTGTTAGGACTATTCATTGACATTATTTCCAACAACATGTGCACGTGTGCTTCTTCTTTTTTCTACTTTTGTAAAACAAACACGTTCTGTTTTAAATAGCCAAACAAAGCCCAATTTGATTATGAAAATAATGTTTAATTGGTTCGATGTGGTAGCTTCGGCAATAACGTAGCTATAGCTGGGGAAAAATTACCCCGCGGCCAGAAATTTCAAAAAAAGGTCAGAAAATTGAATATCACTTTGCATTTATCACGAAAAGTAGCTCCTAAATAAGAAAATATAACCTATTAAAAAATAACTTGATGACACTTTTGTTCAATTTCCACAAAATTGAGAAAGATTTAAATCATGGAATTTGAAAATATGTTTCATTATGATTATGGAAAAATCATCATTTGGAATATCAGAAAACGTAGATCAGGATTCAAAAAATATCATGTCTTTGTTCCTCACGCCTCCCCCCTCCCTCAACCCCCACCTCAGATTTGGACCAGGAATTCCAAAAAAATCAATCGATATATTTAAAGCCATTTTCATTTTATCCAATAGATTCTATAACAATAGCTCTGCCACTATTTGCCAATGGTCCGTAGGTGTGTAATTTAAAGAGGGCGCGGGGGTGATACACCCCATATAATTCTTTTGTTTAAATTCCATTTTTCACTCTATATTTCGTCCGGCAAAAACATCGTAGTGAAAAGAACTAGTAAGAAAATGAACTTGGTTATACATTTATGTTTTTGATTTTTCGCAATAAGAGAAATACCTAAGCACCATAGTTTTTTTTTTCTATAACCACAAGACGGGTAGAGGAGGGGACATATAATAGTCGGGCGGAGATGTGAAATGTCTGATGTACTGTTTAAATTATAGATATTTCTGAAGCATGCCCGACTCGGCATGATGCTGACATTATCATATACATGTATATCGTCATACCAGGGCACCGATCGTAGTTGGGCAGAGATGCAATATTTCGGATGTACTGTTTAAATCAGAAATATATCTAAATCCTATTACTGCATGCCCTACTGAGCTTTCTGGTCGGATGTACTATTTATATCAGAGATTAATCAGTTTATAGAAATCCTGCCTGAATTTGTCTAGATATCAGAATCATCTCCACTCCACTCGGCATGATGCTGATCGTAGTAAGAGGGGCCTATCCAGAAGTCGACCAATCAAGAGCCACTAATACTCTCACGTAATAGCTCATTTGCATATTAAATAATACTGGTTCCTGATTGGTCGACTTCTGGATAGGCTTCTCGAATTTTACTATACGATGAAATGTTTCATCGAGTTGAGGGTTAAAAAAACACACTGACACAACAAAATACAAACGATGAGAATGTCTTAATGTATTGTTTCTTTCTTATAATTGTGGTGGCTCTTAAAAGAGCCCTTGGGTTCTTCATTGATCGTTCGTTCGATCTACTGTCCTCCTGTTGTCCCCGGATGTTGGGGGTCTCCTTTGTTCAAGTCAATAACTTGACCTTTCTTTGATTCTTTACGGGCCTCGCCGTGTTCATTTGCCATGTTGAAAGCAGGAAGGTAAAACTCCCACATACTGTTCCGAACGGTTGACACGTCTTGCTAAGCATGGACAATGGTTGCTACAATTACCTCGCCTTCTACAGGATGAAAGCCGTCTTCGAAAGGTTTGAAACACTTGTATCTGCTTTCTAGGTGGTATATAACTTTATCGTAGTCGACAGGTTCAGGACTCCATTTTCTCAAGAGTTTAAACATTTGGTCGGCTAAGATTTCCCACTCCAGGATGCGTTCGCTCTGAAGTTCTGAATACGAATGACAGGAAGGGATAGGTTTGCTAAATTTATACACGTTGGTTCCGATCTCTTTGAAGAATCAGAAGCCAGAAAGGTATGATGTTATCCGGGTTGGTGGCGCTCTTTTGTACGTGTTAGTGGCGCTCTTTTGTTCTTGTTGGTGGCGCTCTTTTGTTCTTGTTGGTGGCGCTCTACTCTGGCGTTAGCTCTGAACTGTATTGAATGTCTTAATGCAATTTTCTTTCTTATAATTGTGGTGGCTCTAAAAGGGCTTTGGGGTTTTTTTTAACGATCGACCGTTCGATCTACTGTCCTTCTTCTCCTGTAGTCCACTGGCGCTGACCTGTTTCTTTGCGTTGGAGTTGATTTTCCCCAGTTGCTGTCTCTAGTTGCAAAGTTCCAATAATAGTCTGGTCTTTGACTTTGGTACCTCGGAGGTGTTTTGACGGCAGGTGTTTTTTGTATTATGTTGTCAAATTTGCGTGCCAAGCCAAACCGTAGTAACTTCTGATGGTGTCTTCCTCCTGTGTTAACATCGTCCTTCTAAACCCGTTAGGGAAGTTAACCGTGGTGGTTCTCGACACCGGTAGGTATTGAGGCATGATGTGTATTAACCGATGTCCAAAGGTAAAGTGAAGTCAATGTGCAAGACATTGTCTTTTTTATGCTTTCCTTCGACCAATAAGCGATACTTGCAGTCAAGAGTCTCTGCAGTATTTTGATTGGAGGGTTAAAGTAAGTACTTGCCCAAACCAACGCAGTGGTACCGTAGGAGTCATACCAGAGTTTTGTATTCCTTCCGCCCTCGGTTTTTTTTCATTTTTATTTTTCAATAATCAAACACATGCAAATACAAAACAATGTTTTAAGATTCCTGTGCAAGAATCAAGTCCCACAGACAATCCATAACTTTATATATGACGGCAAGATGGCTCAATCGATCAACGTAGCTACCCAGCGTTCCGTAGATGACGTCTCTCAGTAATTTGATCACCTCCTCTTCTTCGTAGTCTTTCCAAACCGTTTCCTTCATCCCCCATTCCAGCTCTTTGAAAATGTTTTTCGCGAGTGGATCTGTAATCAGCGAGCGTCGGATCTCTTTCACTTAACCTTTCCTTTCTTCGACCGTCTCGATCAGGACGTTGACCTTTGTGGCTTGTTTCAATTGGACTTTCAGCAAGTAGTGTGTTATCTCCGTCATTACTTTCAGGAATTTTGGCCAGTTCTTTTTGTCTTTAAACAAGAGAAAATCTTCTTCTGTCGGCTTGAATTCGACGGTCGATGCTGTTTCGGCCTGCTGAGAGTTTGTCGTTGTAATCCCCTTCTCTTCCACACCCATCTGTTTCTTGTCCTCTTTCAACAAATAATCCAGTACTTCTCTTTTTTCATCATTCCACATCCTATAGGGGTTATAAGCGTGGCGAGACAACCTAAAGCGTTGTAGAACGGTGGTGTGAAGTCTCCTCCATCGGTATACTCTCAGTAGATGTCAGGGTCGCAAGAGTCGTGTGCACCCTACTCATGATCTCTGTCCAGGTAATTTCTGAAGGGTCTTTGCTACTACGACACTGGTCTCATGATGTGGTTTCTTTGATGCCTGTGAATACGCCGGCGCTGCTTTACGTTTTTATCCGGAACAGTCTCCCGTACTGTTGTTGTTGGGTGTTAAACTAATCTTCAAGTTGCTTCTTTGATGTCTGATGAAAGAATGAATCGGACTTAAGAGAGAGAGAGAGAGTTGAACACACAATTACAATGACGGGGTCGTCGCCTGCATATTTGGATATGATAGTACAAATGCTATCACGAAACGCTTAATACGACCCGGACGAGAACACAGATACAACGTACGGACAGACATAACATCGACAACCAAGTCAATGTCCACGGCCTTTGACAACCAGTTGTGGTGCACTGGCGTGTCTACCCACCCCAGGATTGAACCCAGGGCCTCGTGGTCTGTAGACAGGTATGATAACCGCTACACCACAGTAGGTAGATAAAAAATTTGTTTACATCACCATTGTGTCGTGTTAAAACACTGTCGTCTGATGTACACTTAATTAGACGTACGTACATTTGCAAGTTGTTACATTATATTATTTTTGTAAGATGATTATGCTGGAACCTTGCTGTGCCGTTGGTTGCACTAATAAATGTGTGCGGAGGAATATAAAGACATTTTCTTGATTTCCATCTGATCCTGATTGACGTTCGAAGTGGGTTTCTGCTGTACGATGCCACGGCTTTCATCCTACGGTACATACTAGGATTTGCAGCAAGCACTTTATATCAGGTATGTAGTTTGTATTAGGTATAACAAAAAATCAGCTGGCTTTAATGTTAAAGTTACTCTTCGTATACCTGGGGAATATATCAAACTTAGGGTAAATATGAACTAAATTTGTAAGCGAACAAAAATTGTTATTAGTACTATTTACTGAACTGGTACTGGTAGGTCAGCATGTAGTACGTGTGTTGTACGTGTGATGTGACTGGGCCGTGTGAAGATGCATGTAACGCAACAACGCCACTGCCCTGCAAAATGAAGTCTAGTTGAGTTACGAGTTATGTGATGAAATCCCTCTATTAGGTAATAACAGCTTCTATTTTCAAAATGGATTTCTATTATCAAAATAGACTGGAATAAAGCCTTCACATTTATACCATAATACTCCTTATTTTGGTACTTAATAAACTATGTACCAGAATAGCAAACATAAATTTTGCTAGCTAATCTGGCACAGAGTTGATCAAATACCAAAAAAGGAGTATAATGGTAATGTTAAGGCTTTATTCCAGTCCATTTTGACAATAGAAATCCATTTTGAAAGTAGAAGCTGTGTAACCAAAAAGATTAAAAGCATCTTTGCAAAAATACTAAAGGACATCAAGAACAACAGATATGGTCTCTTTGCATTTATATATGTATTATCGTTCATATATAACAAAATATAAATTTTCACAGCCCTGTGACAGATGTACAAAAACTACAAATTATCAAATGCAAATCAAGGTGATACCAAATAAATACCTCTTACCAACTAGAGTAGTCTAAAATAAATCAAACTTGACATACCTTTATGTCATAAAATGAACAATGCATATAAGCAATTGAACATATAAGCTGCGAAAGGAATATTCCTGTGAATTTTTGTTTTCAAAACAAAACAAAACATGTTTCCTATAATTTAGAAAGAGGCAATTAATTTTCAAAGAAATACATAAACATTGTTTTGGATCTGCAATTGTGAATCACACTTTATGCACTGCAAGGTCACTTTTTAACACTCTGATAAAATCTTTGAAATGCAATAACAAATGGCAATCCACGGAGTTGCTGACCTTATCGCTTATGCTGCATTCAATTAAAAAAATTATCTTTAAGTGACATATTACACCTTTTACGAGACACCTTCACACCATCCTTCATCAACCCACCAAATAACAACCAACTTATACTCACAAATTTTCCATGACACATGACCAACCAAAATGTACCATTTAAAATCAATCTTTTGACCTTGACCTTTAAGTGACATGTCATATCTTGAACAGGATGCAACTTTAACATTACCGCTCATCATCAATACACCAAGTAACAACCCAATTGCACTTACGCGTTTTTCCATGACATGCAACCGACCAAATTTTATCATTTTAAATTAACTATTTGACCTCTGACCTTTAATTGACATGCCCCATTATGTGTAGGACACAACTCTTCACCACCTTCACCCAACCCACCATGTACCACCTTTATGTGTAGGACACAACTCTTCATCACCTTCACCCAACCCACCACGTACCAACCCAATACCACTTACGTTTTTTCCTGGAAGCGTGACACAAATTTTTTAATCAATTATTTGACCTCTGACATTTAAGTAACCTATCCATTATGAATGGGACATAACCATACATGACCTTCCACCATCCTACCAAGTAGCAACGTCCACAAACCTACTATAAGGATCAATGCAAAATGTCAGATATTTTTCAGAGACACATTATATATATATATATATATCTATATATATATAAATATATAAATATATATATATATATATATATATATATATATATATATATATATATATATATATATATATATATATATATATATATATATATATATATATATATATATATATATATATATATATATATATATATATATATATATATATATATATATCTATATATATATATACACACACTATATACTATATACTGTGATAAGGTAATAATTTTGTCACCAGTAAGTTTCTTTTAAAGCCTGGATTGGCCATTGTCACCTTTGGCCAACATTGTAATAGTTTAATTGTTTGTAGAAAATAATTCGAAATCATGGAAACAGCAAAAGACAAAATAACACTTTCAAATCAAATTATTTGAGAAAATATGCATATCTGAGATGTATTCTGTGACACCACACTTCGTTATCAAATTTCTATTGAGTATTTGCATTGTTATGACCTGTGCAATAAATCCCTATAATGCACGACCTGGAGTATTTAGCGTAGTCCATTTTTACAACAGGTGAATTTCTTAACAAAGTAAAAAAATGTTTGTAAACTTTTCTTGTTTTTCATTCTTTTTATGCATTTTAAACAATCAAACACAGAAATCTTAAAAAAATATTGATGTTTTGGCATTGGGTTTATATGTGTAGTTAATGCATGGTTCAAAGGACTTTATACTCGTGAATGATCCTACTAAAGTCAGGTCAATTCACTCAGGCCTAAGTCCTTAGCTCTGTGCAATAATTATCAATTTAAATCTATAAAACCTTTTAGCTAAACGTGATTACTCCAAAACTTTGACCAATGAAGTGCTGGGTTTTTTTCTCCCTTTGTTACCCAACCAATCAGCTGCAGTTGTTGGAAGAAAAAATGTAAGCGACAAATAACACACGTATGATGATCATTTTAAAGTATTTTAATCACACGATTGGTCCCATTCTACACGTGAATTGTGCAGACGGCCAAACATCTCCTAGTATTTGATTGGTGGATAAAATTTCCCCAGTATACGATTGGTTGATAATAGACATGTAAATTTCAACATGTGACTTTGCCAATTCAGATTTAAAAATGTCTATTGTTCTGCAAATCTCTGCCATAGTTTTGAATAAAGAGCAATTGAGTTTGAGGAAGATCATTTGAAACTTGGTCAAACCCACAATCAATAGTAAACTGGAAAAGGTGTTGCAAAAGCCTGTAATGGCTAAAACTACCAAACAAAACCTGGCAAAAATCTTGCTGTCATCCACCCATCTATCTCAAATTTGCATATATTCAACATCTTTTCTCCACATGACTTGTCCTTCTCCTTAAAAATTTGTTCCAGCAAATCATAACCACAAACTTACTGTAGCAAATAGTGAGACCACTTTATCTTAATTAAAATAACCACACAATAAGGACTTCATCCATTGCTAATATGATACTCAGCACTAACTCCCACAACAACTGAGGTTTTCAGAATAAAGAAAGTAAAGAGGAAAAATCTGACCTGACCTGTTATTTTTCAGGTAGGGTCTGACTGTTTGAAGCTTTAAGGAGCATAACAACTAATGCATAACTTTTCTGTCAAGAAATGCTGTTAAAGAATTTTTTATATGATATTAACTATGAGCTCTAATTACATTTTTTTGACCAAAGTTACATTTACGTGTACAAAATTCAACCTCTTCTTCTTCTTGAAGTAATCAGGAGAAAATATAAAACCCTCAAATTGAAAGAAATGAAAAAATGCCATAACTCCAGACACAGACTTCAATTAACCAAAAAACATGATTATGCGAAATAAATCTCTACATCCACCTAATATTTGGAAATAAAAACATGTGAAATGGATCGCTAATTAAATGTCAAGAAAGAATCGAGAAGTACACCCGGTTTGAACCTTTTAAAGATTTTTCCCAGAGAGCAAAAACATAACTTTGCCCGAACATTTGCTAATTAGAAGGGAATCTTAAAGGGCTTGAAATGATTGGGTATAGATACCCTTCCTTGTCTTCTGCATTTCCCTGACCCCTCACCAGATCCTGACCTGGTTATGAAGGTAGACATTTTTGTGCATGGCACACCCACTACTGAAGATGGTTCTCAAGTGTCTGAAAATTCTCTGATAAAATAGCAGACAGGAAATGTAACTATGACCCATAAAGAAAAAAAAAGGAGAAAAAAACTTTCAAATCTTAGGCTATACTGAAAAATAGGTTCATAAAAGCACTATTCTTATGCATACCAACTAATCTTTTGCATATACATACATATTAAAATTGTTGCATTTAATCCTATTTATCAATTAAAGAAATTTAAAAAAATCCGATTGAATCAGTTGGCATCTTACAGGTTGTGAAAATTTCTTTGGTAACTTTTCTTTTTATTTAACTATTTAAAATCATTCTGCTTTTAAAAATTTGACATATTTTCATAAAAAAATCAATATTTCAAAAGTTCCAGTTCACTACATCTGCTTCATCTTTTTTTGACTATTAAAGTGGAATATTCTTAGAATTATAAAAGGATAATTTCCCTTAAATTAATTTTATATTCCATTTTCTTAAACTTGCATAGCAACAATAAATAGTTTGTGCAAAACTCATACAAGACACACACCATACATAAATCTCGATAAATCTATTTATTAGAGAGGGGTTACTCCCTTCCCCAAACCTCCTGTCCGCATCTCATAAACAAGCTAGAGGAAGAATTTTTGGTGAAAACAACAAAAAGGGCAAAAATCCAACCACCCATGGTGGAGACCCACCCTAAAACAATGTAAAGTACTGAGGTTAAAGTTAAAGAACAGATAGCACCAGTAGCTATAACTTATGTTGTATTATATATATGTATATATGCATGGTTAATACATTTTGCATGGTCAATACATTTTGCATGGTCAATGTATTTTTGCATGGTCAATGTATTTTTGCATGGTCAATGTATTTTTGCAAAGTCAATGTATTTTTGCATGGTCAATGTATTTTTGCAAAGTCAATGTATTTTTGCATGGTCGATGTATTTTTGCATGGTTAATCTATTTGCATGAGCAACATATTTGCATATTAATAATGTAAAATGTGCAATATAATACACAGTAAATACTGATTGCTAGCTTACAAACCTGAACAGGGGGATTTCATTCAAACAAAGGCATCACTTAATCCATAATACGAGCAGGTACCACCTTTGTAACAAGGAATTCATTTATGTTACGTTGCTCTCTTCATATGCACAGATTCTTGCAAGACCTGGTGCTTCAACATACAGTTTACTCCTTTCTAAAGAAGGGCCATCATCAGTTTTGTTTGCCAGTCGGCTTCAGTCCATTAGCAACAAAGGCTGGTTTAATCACCTGCTGCGGAACTCCCCTCTTAAGATTGTAGTCCATTCTTCAAATGGCTAAAACAGCTCAGAAATCTGACCCTGCAAATGAAAAAAAATATGAATAAATAAACGAATTACTTTCTAAAAACGTTGATCAAGATTATGAGTGGGAGGTATAATAGTAATTTTACAACAAACTACACCACCAGTCTGAGAATTGCAGCTGTTGTAATCTGTCACTTCAACATCCTCAGGTCGAATATTACCAATGACCATTTCTTTGCCTTCCAGATATTAAGAGCAGCATTTATGGCTTTAGGTGCACATCAATGAGAGTCTATAACATTCCCTGAAAGGGACACCAGTTCCCCCACAAAAGTTCTCTCATTTGCAACTCCGAAGATTACATACAGCAAGAGAAATAAAGTGCCATAACCAATTGATAAAATACGTGACTTATGCAAGGAATTAAATTCAGTACATTTTGAGAATGGAATTGACTAACAGTATTTCCACAATAATCAAATATCTGGCCCGGGGGCATTAATATTTATAATTTAGAGCTATTCATTAAGAATTTTTGGCCCTTAGACCCCTCCAACCCGACACCCTTAATTTTCTCAAAATCAGGGGTAATCCACACCATTCAATCCGAGAGACTCTTCACAATTCAATGACTAGCATCCAGCTATTGTTAGACCATACACAACACATGGGTAATCTATACCTTCTTAACTTATAGCATATTCATAGTCTATTTACAGTTCACTTGTTAGCAACCAGCTACTATTACACTGTACACAATAGGTCATTCATCTGGGGCTCAAGCTATATAAGTGCTGTTCAGTGATGTGAATCAGATTAGTCATTGGCTGAGCCTAAATATAGATATACATTATATGCTTGGGAGGACTTTGTGCAAAACCCATGAATGATTGATGGACCATTCTTCATAAGGAAGGTTATTTCCTCATGTTGTACTCACAATGGACTCTAGCTTGTTTGATGCGTTGAGGGATGCGAGATGGACTCCTGGATGCAGAATGGCTGTCAGACGTGTTTCTCCTCATCTCAGAATAGGAATGGTTTCTTGATGTGAAACTCTGATGAAGACAAAATGTAAGATGGAAATCAGGAATAAAAACATGAGCAAGAAAGTGATTTTGATTCATTCTATTTGGGCTCATTGATGTTTTAGGATAAGTTTAATCAATTTATAATTTACCAAAGCATGTATACGTGTAGAAATGCAGTGTAAACTTATCTGATGGAATCCCAGAAGTTTAAAGTCTCACTTGCATACTATGCAAGCTCACCCTGTGTAAGAAATTTGTTGCTTGGGGAATTTTCGTTGAAGCTCTTTCCAAATATGAGGTGCAGTGGTTCAGTAGTCAAGCTCGTATTCAAAAGGTACCGGGTTCGATTCCCGTCGTGAGTGCTGCATTGTGACCTTAAGCATGACACTTTACTCTACTTGCTGCAGTCCACTCAGCTGTGAAAAACGAGAACCAGCACTGCTGGGGAGTTAATCTGGGGAGTTCATCCAGGGAGAGTCATGTACTCTCATCCGCTTGCGCTATGGGATAAGCATCGGCTCTATGAGCCTAATGGCTCGATGGAATTAACTTTCTTTCCAAAAAGGAAAAATAATTGGAATCTCTAAATCACAGCAAATTAATTTTATTAAATTCTTTAGCATAAAGGAATCATTAAAGTTGGGTGGAGTACCCTTGTTATGTACATGTTTTTGCTCAACTTACATTACTGAGGACATACAGAAAGTGTTGCTGAGGTCAGAAGAGTGATCAAGTTAAGAGATTTACGGGGAATGGATGTAAGACGAGACAGAAGGACAAAGCATATTAGGTTGTTCAGAGAGATAATATTTCGCAAAGCATATCATATAGGTGACTCAAATTTGATCAAAAATCCTCTCGACCAGGTTTTTGGGTGCACAATGGCCTTTAACTTATACAAGAACTGGCACCCTTTGTAGGAAGAAAATGTGACTCACTTCACCATTATCCACGTTACTTGCTCTTACTCTGAAATCACCAGCAGCACTCTCTTCACCCCTATCATCCTCCTCATCACTCCATCTCGAGCGCTCCTCCTCCGTCCTCCTCATGAAATCATCGTCCTCATCTTGCAGCGACAATTTCCTCTTGGTTCTCCCGCCATCCTCGTCCTCACTCCCCTCCAAATCGAACAGGAGTTGTTTCCGCTTATCGGTTAAGTGTTTGTCGCCCTCAGTGGTAGACCAGAGGTTTTCGCTCCTGTAGGATTCAGAGATGGAAGTTCTCATCCTGTTGGTGTTGAAGAGATCCTCAAGATTGAAGAGCTTTTTCTGTAGGTTGTCAAGGGTGGATTCTGATCGCTGTCTGGCATTTTCAAGGGCATCTGCTTGCCTTAGAACCCTTTGATGAATTTGTTGCTTTATGTGGAAGATAGAACAGAAAGATAACTTGAACAGTAATTGGTGACCTCCACAATGTTTTTCTCATGAATTTTTTGATTGTGGGGATCACATTCAGAACACCAATAGGTATAAATTCATTCAAAAATTTGTGGCACAGCCTGAGAGGAAAGATATTAAAGGACTATGGACATCTAGATGAAACATGGGCTTAAAATATGATCTTAACCATTAAAACTGCAAAATATTTTATTAAAATTGGTTAAAAATCAAACAATTTACAGCATTTTTTAATTTGAGCTCTTATTGCACAATAGTGTGTGACATCAATGGGGGATGGATTCTTCATTACCTTTTATAAAACCTTTGTTTTTTATTCCTCTGTCAATGTTGTCTGAAATATAGAATTGGACTTTAGGCAAAATTTGATGGAACTTTGTCACACCCCAAATCATCATGTATCTAGAAAAGACATTCTAAAATTGACAAGTAGCTGAATTTGTAGAACAGAATTTAAAGAATTAAATAAAGATTTTGAGATGTATTCCTCTTAGTTTATCACAAATTCCTAGACAAATTAACAAATCATGAAACTTTATTTGGCACTGGTCGCCTGTATATGCCATATGCTATGTCATTATTCCCCATAAGTGCAACTGGATGTCGGCACACCGAGGGGACTAACAGGAGTTTGCTATGAGCTCTTTTGTTCGATGTTCCATTAGCGTGGTTGCGGTTAGCTGACCAGCAGTGGTGGCCTTACTTTCGATGACATAGTGCCTAAATGGATTTGTGTTCGAAAATGGACATTTGTTCAAATGATGACTTTACAAATTTGTACAATTTGTGGTATAATTACATCTGAAAATTTAACATGCTGTATAAAATGGATAATATTTGGTCACCTTTGATGGGATTTTTCACTTTTATATTATCAACAAAAGTTTCTTTTGTAAATTAATCTAGCCAATTCTACTTGTCATTAGCTCATTAACAACAATGGATAGACTCTGTCATTAGCTCATTAACAACAATGGATATACTCTGTCATTAGCTCATTAACAACAATAGATACTCTGTCATTAGCTCATTAACAACAATGGATAGACTCTGTCATTAGCTCATTAACAACAATGAATATAGACTCTGTCATTAGCTCATTAACGACAATAGATAGACTGTCATTAGCTCATTAACAACAATGGATAGACTCTGTCATTAGCTCATTAACAACAATGAATATAGACTTTGTCATTAACTCATTAACAACGATGGATAGACTCTGTCATTAGTTCATTAACAACAATGGATAGACTCTGTCATTAGCTCATTAACAACAGTGGATAGACTCTGTCATTAGCTCATTAACAACAATAAATAGACTCCGTCATTAGCTCATTAACAACAATGGATAGACTCTGTCATTAGCTCATTAACAACAATGGATAGACTCGGTCATTAGCTCAATAACAACAATGGATAGACTCTGTCATTAGCTCATTAACAACAATGGATAGACTCTGTCATTAGCTCATTAACAACAATGAATATAGACTCTGTCATTAACTCATTAACAACAATGGATAGACTCTGTCATTAGCTCATTAACAACAATGAATATAGACTCTGTCATTAACTCATTAACAACAATGGATAGACTCTGTCATTAGCTCATTAACAACAATGGATAGACTCTGTCATAAGCTCATTAACAACAGTGGATAGACTCTGTCATTAGCTCATTAACAACAATAAATAGACTCCGTCATTAGCTCATTAACAACAATGGATAGACTCTGTCATTAGCTCATTAACAACAATAAATAGACTCTGTCATTAGCTCATTAACAACAATAAATAGACTCCGTCATTAGCTCATTAACAACAATGGATAGACTCGGTCATTAGCTCATTAACAACAATGGATAGACTCTGTCATTAGCTCATTAACGACAATGGATAGACTCTGTCATTAGCTCATTAACAACAATAAATAGACTCCGTCATTAGCTCATTAACAACAATGGATAGACTCTGTCATTAGCTCATTAACAACAGTGGATAGACTCTGTCATTAGCTCATTAACAACAATGGATAGACTCTGTCATTAGCTCATTAACAACAATGGATAGACTCTGTCATTAGCTCATTAACAACAATGGATAGACTCTGTCATTAGCTCATTAACAACAATGAATATAGACTCTGTCATTAGCTCATTAACAACAATGGATAGACTCTGTCATTAGCTCATTAACAACAATGGATAGACTCTGTCATAAGCTCATTAACAACAGTGGATAGACTCTGTCATTAGCTCATTAACAACAATAAATAGACTCTGTCATTAGCTCATTAACAACAATAAATAGACTCTGACATTAGCTCATTAACAACAATAAATAGACTCCGTCATTAGCTCATTAACAACAATGGATAGACTCGGTCATTAGCTCATTAACAACAATAAATAGACTCCGTCATTAGCTCATTAACAACAATGGATAGACTCTGTCATTAGCTCATTAACAACAATGGATAGACTCTGTCATTAGCTCATTAACAACAATGGATAGACTCTGTCATTAGCTCATTAACAACAATGGATAGACTCTGTCATTAGCTCATTAACAACAATGGATAGACTCTGTCATTAGCTCATTAACAACAATGGATAGACTCTGTCATTAGCTCATTAACAACAATGGATAGACTCTGTCATTAGCTCATTAACAACAATGGATAGACTCTTCACCACCCACCTTGAGGGCATCTTGCTCTGCCTTCAGTTTCTGCCTCGCTTCTTGGCTCTCCTGATATTCTTCCTCCATTTCCTCTCTGAGATGTCAATATTTTCTCTCTGGAGCTGTTTAAAGACAACATATCAGGTTCACAAGTATGTTTTAAAATTGTTGACGTATTTTAGTCTATAGGATCCTTTTTACAATGTTTCACTGATATAAAAATAAGACATCTTACGTGAGAATTAAATCTTTTTAAAACAATCTTGAGGATTAAGGTTATCATGCTAAAATGATTTTTGCACAGAAAATTACAAAACTAAAAAAAAAAAAAGAAGGAAAATTATGCGTATTACTGAAATAATTTCTCACTACACTCAGTGCTCAAACATATCGTGTACACCTGCTTAAAATCATGCAGATATCCCCACTTTCCTCCTTGTTATAAAAACACATTTTTACACCAGCTGCGTTTATTGTTCAGAGATTAATTGGTTCTGTAAACAATTTATCCACTCAATATTTATATTTACTGTGCATGAGTGGCGACATTAAAGGTCAATATTAGTCAATTGTTTGTTTTACTGAATGCTGAAATTGGCCAAAAACGGCGGTTGGGGAATAAGGGAGATGTACACAACATGAATAATGAATAATCTCAAGAATATATGCAATTAACAACATTTTGAAAGCAATTGAAAGATGGTCAGTGAAGCTAAATATTATACATGGACAGAGGAGCACATTATGGAAATTCGGAGCTGGAAAAATCTACGGTTCCAGCAATTTTAATTAAAAATCAGGAATTTGCAGGAAGAAAACAAAAGATTTTTTCAATAAACAACGGTATATGTGGTAAATATGTGCTCTAAAAATGTCCCCCATGTAATAGTGCAATGAAAAAAACATTAATTGTGAAAGGGAAGTATATAAAGATGTATTCACTACATTAACATTATATCTATCAAGATTTCTCCTGGGAAGATTTTCAACACCTATATTCAGAACTGTGGGAAATTTATTCTTAATTCCAACTCTGTAGAAATCATACAACAGGTGCAACAATTTTTGACAGAATTTCCCATGCAGAGTAATTTCTATTCTTTGGAAACTTTCAAAATTCTGTCAGCATGCCTTATCTTTTTGTTACTATCTGTGGGTCACTTTTCATATCTTTTAACTCACTTGCTGATCAGCATCAATCTCAGCTGAGAGAACTTGGCCTAATCTCTCCTTCTGTTCATTCAGCTCTTTCAGACCTTCCAAGACCTCCATCCGCGATTCCTCCAAGTCACGTATCCCATCAGACACCTCTGCTCTGATTTCCGTTCGCAGTTTCAGCAAGTCTTCACTTTTGTTCTGTTCGTTCTCTTCTTGGGATTCATACTCTATGATCTGAATGAGAAACAGGTGAAAGAGGGAAAACCTAAACATTATTGACTTGATTTGATCTATCCAACCAAAATGGTGCATGCCGGGTATTATCCTCATTCTAAGCTGGAAAAAATCTACGGTACGGTTCTGGCAGTTATAAGCGCATGAAAATCGGGAATTGGCAGGAAGAAAAATAAGAAAAAAAAAATCATAATTGTTTTGAATATGTGCTCTAAAAAAAAACCCACATGAAATTGTGTCATGAACAGTACAACAAGGGAAGTATATAAAGATGTATTCACTACATTAATATTGTTTCTGTCACAATTTTTTGTGGGAAGATTTTCGACACCTTTATCCAGAACCATGGGAAGTTTTTTATCATTAATTTCAAGTCCGTGACCTCATTCATATAAGATAACAGGGACATGTTTAACCACTAATCTTATCCTAACATCTTTTTCCCTCCATTTATTTCATAAACCTCTTGAAAAACATTTGTAACATAGCATTCGATATATCTCATATACACAAACCTTCACAATTGTGTTTTAATGGAAAATGACTATATAGTATTTTACAAAGCAAAACTTTTACCATTTGTATATAAATTAATACACTCTAAGAAAAGACTTCATGCTCAAAAGCGAACGTAAGCGAAATGGGAGCCGGAATTTATTACAAAATTTCCCACGATTCTGAATAAAAGTGTCGAAAACCTTCCCAAGAAAAATCCGTAACATAATAATATATGCAAATAAGCCAATTAGTAGGCATACACAACCCCCTAATAATGCTCATTTAAACAGTAACCATGTCCTCTACCCCTATGCCAAGTCACATGAATGTCATTATTCATAAGTTATGAAAACTTTAACCAAAACTTTACCGGATGCCGACGCCGGGGGTAGTAGAATAGCTCTACTATTCTTCAGTAGTCGAGCTAAAAATGTATTTGATCGAAAAACATAACCAACCATTGAAAATGGAAAAAGCACCAGCCTATGTACCTAACAAGAGAAACAAAACATGTCCATTTGTCTATAGCAAAAACAAGACATTAATGACATTCTGCGTTAAATGACTGGGTGAATAGAAGGCTACTGGAATAACCACATTTGACAGGATGGAAGAAGAACACAACCCTGATTTTCTATGAAAAAACCCAGAGATGAGACGGAAAATAATGTCACACAAACCTGTTCCCTCAAGACAGCATGCTTTTTGTGAAGACTATTGAGTTCCGCAAAAAGCTGATCCGCTCTCTGTGTCTGCTTCTCCACGTCATGTCTGAGACGTTCCATCTCTACAGTCAAAGACGTTTTCTCCCTGTCAAATTTCTGTGAAAGAAATGCATGAATGCTTATCAAAACTTAGTACGAGAACATTACACTCCAAATGGAGTGACTCAAATATATCAAGTGAGAAGTTTGACTATAACCAGGCATATACTATGACCAGTGTTGGTTATGGAGTCCTGGGTTTGACATGGTGACACGGTAACCCCTTGATTAGGCTAGGCCTGTCCTATCCTAATGCAAGGCTTTGACAAGGGAGAAAAATGGAAAATGGTTCAAACTTTGGGCATGAACAGGGTAAATTTAGGAATGGAACATTTTCAAAGTCAACCCCAGCCAAGGTTGTTCAGACCTTCCTAGAACTCAGTTACGTTTCTCAGGGTGAGCCCTTAATTTTGTAAAATGTTTTCCCACTTATGATTGGTGAAAGTTCTAAGATCTTAAATAACTATTTGCCAATAAGGGTATTTTAGATGACGTCACGAGGTCACATGACTTTGTTTACATCGCCATTTTGTCGGGAAATACCACTGTCGTCTGGTGTACACTTAATTAGACTTACATACATTTGCATGTTGTTATATAAGATTATTTTTGTAAGATGATTATGCTGAAACCTGGCTGTGCCGTTGGTTGCACTAATAGATATGTGCGGGAAATAAAAAGACATTTTCTTGATTTCCATCTGATCCTGATCGACGTTCGAAGTGGGTTTGTGATTTGCAGCGAGCACTTTATATCAGGTATGTAGGCTTTGTTCGAGTATAACGAACATTAAGCTGGCGTTAACTTTATCGTATACCTAGTGAAAATATCAAACTTAAGGAAAATATGAAGTAAAATCGGAAGCGATCAAAAAATTGCAAAGAGCAAAATTTGCTGAACTAGTACTCGTAGGTTAGCATGTAGTATGTATGTTGTATGTGTGATGTGACTGAGCTGTGTAAAGACGCGTGAAATGCAACGACGCCACTGCCCCGCAAAATGGAGTCCATTTGAGTCACGTGATGAAATCCCTCTATGATACATCCAAGGCAACTCATAAATCTTCTACACAGTTTTTTTTAATTTGTTCTTAAAATTGAGTCACGATGACTTGAAAAACATAATTCTTATGGTAAATCAATGATTGGCTAAGTTTCAAAACATCTTTGTACTAGTTAAGTGTTTGTTACAAACAATTACAAAATAATTGATTTACATAACAAAATGGCAGCTATTCAAAATGTCACATCACATGTGCATATTTTCCTGCATAAAAAAGTCAATTCCATCAAGCCTTTAGGCTCATAGAGCCGGTGCTTATCCCAGGTTTCCATGGCGCAAGCGGATGAAAGTACATGACTCCCCCTGGACAGGACGCCTCCCCAGCAGTGCTGGTACTCATTTTCACAGCTGAGTGGACTGAAGCAAGTAGAGTAGAGTGTTTTGCTCAAGCACACAATGCAGCACTGGCAACGGGAATCAAACCCGGTACCTTTCGAATACGAGCTTTGACTTCTTAACCACTAAGCCACTGCACCTCTAAATTTTCCTGAATAATTTGATATGAAAATTAAAAACCTGAAAAGTTGAGCATTTTTTAGCCGACTGGTGCATATTTTATGATTTTCATCAGAATTAATACAATTTTTTTAAGAACTGGCTATTAATGGCTACAGTAAATGTGCATGTATACATACAATATCAGCCCAAATCATACTAGTAATAAATGTTCTCTCACCAAATTTGACTGCTTCAGCTTATGCTTCCAGGTTTCCGCATCTGACTTGAGATGTTTCATGGTAGCCTGGTACTTTCGAATTTCCTTGAGGGAAAAAATTTGAAATTCAAATAGTGTGCTTCTATATACATGCATACACTTCATACTCTTTAAATACAAAAATCATACTTACTGTATCAAACTTTTCAGAAAATCATTTTGCAATTTATCTTAGATCTGTTAATAGTATTAACACCAAATTTTCTTTCTTCCTAAGCCAAAACGTGTGTTTAAATATATCATAAGTTGGGTATGTTTCATCTTTGACAGGCACACAACATATCTAAAAAGTCCTATGAGAGCCTATTGGCAGTCATGCAATTTAATCACCCCAATTTTGGGTGGCAATCAGCACATCAATACGTTGGAAGTAAGAGGCAGTGCACGGGGCACTTATCCACTTTTTACCGTAAAAACAGAACAAAACAGTTCTGATATGCACCAAAAACACCACCGTGGAGGCGTATATCAACAGACAGGGAGGCATGAGGTCCAGGAGACTCTGGATCTTCGCTAGACCCTTCTATCTTGTTTGTTTGATGATGGCTTAACGGCACCACAACAACTAAGGTCAAATTGTGCCTGAGAGGTCAGATCATTCTAGAGGTAGGAAGGAAAGGAAACAGGGGGAGAATGAGAGAAATTCAAGGACAAAAAGTCAAAAAGCTGTGATCGTGAGAGAGGAGCATGGTTGAAACAAAAACAAAGTAGAGAGGGGGTGGAAGAGGAGAATTAAATATGGTCGTAGAGGGAGGCATGATGAAGGAAGGAGATAATTTTATCAGGAGGATTTTTCTGGAAGAACTCAGCAATTGAGTTGTAGGGAGTGAGGGAAGTTCTGTGAAGGTTGTACAGGGGGCAAGCAAGGAGAACGTGATGGATTGTGAGGGTGCAATGGCAATCGTTGCAGAGGGGTTGGGGGAAGCCAATAAGGAGGTGGGAGTGGGTGAGATGAGTGTGACCAATTCTAAGACGGGTAATATGAACGTTGTCAATACGAGAGAGGTTGTTGATGGTGGCTTTGATCGGAATTGTGGGCTGGATGATATGGAGTTTGTTATCAATTTGGGACTTCCATAAGGTTTGCCAGCTGTCCCGAACAAGGGAAGCAATAAGCAGTTTGATGTCAGAGAGGGTTTTGGGAAAAGGGGCAGGGAGGAGGGTGAGGGCAAGCTTAGCAGCTGCATCAGCCCTGACATTACCCAGGATGCCAACATGGCTGGGTATCCAGAAGAAGAGAATACTTTTCCTGCAGAGGGTGGGAGAAAGGAGTTTGCGGAGGAGGAGGTGGCATGAGAGGTTATCCCATTTAAGGTTGAGAAAAGAAGTAAGAACAGCCTTTGAGTCGGAGAAAATAACAAAGTGGCTGAGCGGGGAGTACTCAATAAAGTTGAGGGCAAGAAGAATGGCCTTAGCCTTGGCTGAAAAGATGGATGAGTAGTCAAGAAATCTGCTACTGAGGGTGATGTTTTGGATGACCATAGCAGCAGCTGTCTTGTTGCCCTCCTTGGACCCATCAGTATAGATGGAGGTGTAATTTGAGAGTTGGTCTTTGACTTGGTTGTGGAGATTGATGAAGAGGTTAGGATGGGTTTGAGCTTTGTGATGAGTGGAGAGACCCAGGTGGACAGAAGAGAGGGGAGGGGGGTGGCCCAAGGAGAAAAAGTGGGCCAGGAGAAGGTGCCGAGAGTGGTGGGGTTGATGCCGAGATGGAAGAGGTCTGATTTAATGCGTAAGCTGAAGGGAGGGGATAGGGTTTTAGTCCTTTCAAAGAGGGTGGAAAAATTGGGGTACCTAATGAGGTTGTAAACAGGGTTCTGGGTGTTGGTGAGGACTCTAAAAGCATAGGAGAGGCTAAGCTTTCTAAATCTATATATAGTAACAATTAAAAACAATAGCTAGAATTGGAATTAAAAAGAAAGATCAAATTTTTAGAGGCAATCTCACCTTCTTCAAGTCCGCCACTTCTCTTTGAGCAATCTCAGCTGCCTCATGTAAATCATCTTTTACCTTCTCTACATCTTGTATTTTATGCTCTGTTAACAAAATAAATATTCAAAAATCTTATTTCAATAAGGATGCTTTAGCTGATGTCATGAAGTCAGATGACTTTGTTTACATGGCCATTTTGTACGGCAGACTGTCGTGTGCTGTACATTTGCATGTTGTTACATACAGTAAGATTACTTTCTTTAGTAGTATGCCGGAATCGCGCTGTGCCGTTGGTTGCACTAACTAATAGACGTGTTTAGAATCCACTGATTAAAATCATACTTGAAAGTTGGAGGGTAATTTTTTCTGTAAAATAACATTTTATATTAACAAATTAATTAATCTGGCCAGTTCATTTTAACCAGCACATGTTTATATGTCCAGTATGTGTTTTACATTCCCAGCACGTGTTTTACATGCCCAGCACGTGTTCTACATCACCAGCGCGTGTTAGCGCGTGTTTTAGATCAAGTCTCTTTGTTTTACGTGTGATGTGACTGAGCTGTGTGAAGATCAAACGCGTGAAATACTCTAACGCGCAAAGCTCTGCCCTGCAAAATGGCTCCCAGTTGAGTTAGTGTCATGTGAAATCCATCTATAAGGAGATATTTCATTAAACTATGACTAAATTAAGACCAGACTTTATCTCCCACCCTCACATTCCTCAAAATTCTTTTATGTATTTCATTGACACAATTTTCTTATCCATCAAATGCATTAACAATTGATAAGAACATGGGTGTATGATGTCACTATTCTACAGTTCATTTTCTACACCCAACATTTCCAATG
Organism: Chiridota heheva; assembly: GCA_020152595.1. Taxonomy (NCBI): domain Eukaryota; kingdom Metazoa; phylum Echinodermata; class Holothuroidea; order Apodida; family Chiridotidae; genus Chiridota; species Chiridota heheva. The sequence goes on from JAIGNY010000927.1 coordinate 822,077, forward strand.
GAATAACAATTAAGATTATTTTTTACAGCTTTGTTCGTGTTCTTGTACGTCTTAGCAAAAGTATGTACAATTTAAATAATTTCCAAATTATTCTACTTTTAAAACTCTTTCTCATCACAATCAAATAAAACAATTTTTTTTGCACTGCATTGTGTCGTTGAGCAAGACACTTTACTTTACTTGCTTCAGTCCACTCAGCTGTGAAAATAAGTACCAGCACTGCTGGGGAGTTAATCTGCAATGGACTTGCATCCCGTTCAGGGGAGTCGTATACTATCATCTGCTTGCGCCATCAAAACCGGGGATAAGCACCGGCTCCATGAGCCTAAAGGCTCGATGGAATCAGCTTTTTTTTAAACATTGATATTTGAATAAACAGCTTGAGAACTAAATTGTATTTCTAACCCATCTCTTTTATTTGCTGGTTCATATTCTGAAATTTGTTCAGATTGATATTGTTCATTTCTGCTTCTTCCTTCGCTTCTTCCAGCACCCTCTGTATACCATCAAGCTCATGCTGCTGTATGCTGATTTCCGCTCTTAAGGTTTCGCTTTGTGCGGTCAATTCTTCCATGATCTAAAAACATAAATTTACGACATACAAATGTGAGTTTACTCAATGTAAACCTATTGTTGAATCTTACTTAAATCCTTCCAAGTCATTGATTTGTTTGTTTGTTCAATGAGGGCTTAATGGCACCATGACAACGAGGGTCAAATTGTGTCTGAGAGCGTAATTAATTCTAGAGGTAGGAAGGAAAGAAAACAAGGGGAGAATGAGGGAAATACAAGAACAAAAAATCATAAAGCTGGGAACGAGAGAGATGCTGGGTGAAAAAAAAACAGAGTAGAGAGGGGGGTGGAAGAGGAGAATTCAATATGGTTATAAAGGGAAGCATTTTTGTTTGTTTGATGAGGGCTTAACGGTGGGGAAGCATGATGAAGGAAGGAAATAATTTCATCCGGAGGGTGTTTCTGGAAGAACTCAGCAAATGAATTGTGGGGAGCAAGGGAAGCTCTGGGCAGGTTGTACAGGGGACAAGCAAGGAGAACGTGATGGACTGTGAGGTGCAATGGCAATTGTTGCAGAGGGGTTGAGGGGAGCCAATAAGCCAGGTCATTGAAGGCACATATAGGCTGGCTGGCACCCAGTGTCCTTGGTGCAAGCGGATGAGAGTACTTGACTCCCTGCATGGGACACCAGTCCATCACAAGCTAATTCCCCAGTCAAAACTGGTACTCATTTTACAGCTGAGTGAACTAAAGCAATCAGAAATGAAGTGTCTTGCTCAAGAACACAACATGGTTCCCAGAATTGGAATCAAAGCCAGTACTTCTGGAGAATGAGCCAGACACTCTACCACTGAGCTACTATGCTTCCATTCCATATAGAGGTAATTCACCAATATCGTGACCTTTTTGTTTTGGCGGGAAAACCATGGCAAATTAACATGCAAATGTATATGAAAAAGATTAACATTTTATGGTAAAAATCAACAAGAAAAACATATTTTCGTTTCATCACACAAAAATGATACAGGATAACTGAAGGTTTTGCTAAAAATAACCCAAATTGTAATTACTTGAATGACTTTAAAGGAAAGAAGGATAGTTTTTCGAAATGCATAAAGGAACAAACAACAGATATTTGTGAAAAACTACCCTTCAAGATTTCAAGTTGGTGTGCGTGAAAGTACCTCTATAGCAGTGTGAATTAAAATGAATCTTGCATTCATAATGGTTAATTGATTGACAAAACTTGTTGGCACATTGAAAGCTAAGGTCAAATAGTGCCAGAGAGCTTAAATTATATCAAAAGGGGTAAATGGTACAATCGAAGAGGAAATAAAATAGAGGTGTAAAAGTAAAACAGGTCAACGGAGAAACATTAGGACAGTAGTGTTGAAGGAGTATTGACCAGTGAAGGCAAAATAGTACCTGAGAGCTTAAATTACATCAAAACCTTAAATGAATAAATGGTGCAATCTTAAAGGAAATAAAATAAGAGGTGTAAAAGTAAAACGGGTCAGAGAAGAGACATTAGGAACAGTAATGGTGAAGAAGTATTGACCAGTGAAGGCCAAATAGTGACAGAGAGCTTAAATAACATCTTAAGACTGAAGGGAATAAATGGGTCAGACAAGAGACATCAGGTACATTAGTGGTGAAGGAGCATCAAATAAAAGGTGCAAATGTAAAATGGGTTAGAAAAGAGACTTAGGAACAGTAGTGGTAAAGGAGTATCAAATAAGAAGTGTAAAAGTAAAATGGGTCAGAGAAGAAACATTAGGAACAGTAGTGGTGAAGGAGTATCAAATAAGAGGTGTAAACAAAGTCAAATGGGGTCAGAGAAGAGACATTAGGAACAGTAGTGGTGAAGGAGTATCAAATAACAGGTGTAAAAGTAAAATGGGTCAAAGAAGAGACATTAGGAACAGTAGTGGTGAAGGAGTATTGACCAGTCAAAGGCCAAATAGTGCCAGAGAGCTCAAATTACATCAAAAACTGAAGGGAATAAATGGTGAAATCTAAGAGGAAAATCAAATAAGATGTGTAAAAGTAAAATGGGTCAGGAAGAGACATTAGGAACAGTAGTGGTGAAGGAGTATCAAATAAGTGTAAAAGTAAAATGGGTCAGAGTAGGAACAGTAGTGGTGAAGGAGTATCAAATAATTAAAAAAAAATGGGTCAGAGAAATAAGTAGTGGTAAAAGGAGTGGAAGTCAAATAAGAGGTGTAAAAGTTAAACAGGTTAGAGAGAGACATTAGGAACAGTAGTGGTGAAAGAGTATCGACAGCGAAGGCCAAATAGTGCCTGAGAGCTTAAATTACATCAAAACCTCAAATGAATAAATGGTGCAATCTAAGAGGAAGAAAAATTAGAGATGTCAAATATGGGAGGTCAGAGCAGAGCAGTTAGATTGTGGTAAACAAGTATTTGCCAGAAAGGTTAAATCATATCAAAAACTGAAGTGAATAAATGGTACAATCTTAGAAGAAGTTAACTAAGAGGTGTAAAATTATAACAGGTAGGAGGGGAAAGAGGAGGCAGTTCTAAAGGTGATTTTAATATTCTCAGTTCTTTCTTTGTTTTCCCTTTTATTTCAACAGTTTATTTCCTCCTGTTTCGCTATCAAAACATGATACTCCGGGGTAAAGAAGTAATCATCCACTTGAATATTACAAAAGTCACAGGTGCACACGATGTACACAAAATTGCAAGTGACTCAACGATACAATTGACGAGAAGTTGTTTCAGTTTCAAAAACAAATACGAACATCATATAAGTAACATAATGCATCTGTTATTACATGTATAAATCAAAGTGTATGGGGGTAGTTTCTACTTGAAGATTAATGTTGAGGCAAGAGTGTTTATATGCATATTTAATGCACCGGGCAAATAAATATGCACATAAACAGGATGCCAAACAAGAATCTTTTAATAAAATGTTGGTGTTACTTTGTTCAAAATGCATGAAAAAGAACTAAAAAGAATGAAAAACGAGAAAGTTTACATATATTTTTAACTCTGTTTAAAAAAAATTACCTGTTCTGCAAATAAAATAAACCAAATAATCATTGTCATGCATTAACAGGATTTAATGCACGGGTCATAACAATGCAAATTCTTCATAGAAATGTTATTTAAAAAAAAAAACTAAAAGATTGGTTGAAGAATATGTGAATGTTCGGAACTTTTTCCATACTTAGGACTCACTGTACACTTCAGTCATATCCTCACAACCCGTCCATACTTAGGACTCACTGTCACACACCCGACACACACAAAACAGAAAAGTAAATTCTCAGATAAATTCTTACTCTTGACAACCTATTCTCCTCCTTCTCTACCTCAGCCTGCAGTCTATCGACCATCTCCCTCTTCTTCCTTGCTGCCTCTTCCATCTCCCTGATGTCATCTTTCACCTTCATCAACCTCTCCTTTCCAGACTTCTCCTGCTGCAAGATTTCTTCGAGAGAGCTACAGGATTGGTCCAGCTTGGCGTGAAGGTCATTCAGTTCAGTGGAACACTGGGATCGCCTTTGGTTCACATTTTGTAACTCCTGTAAAAAAAAGAAATGTTTGAGCCATTTAATTAATCAATTTGCATGAAATTTAGAATTGTTTCTGAAATAGATTCATCGATTCATAGATTTTAAATGTGCCCAATTGCATTAAACTTTTCATATGTGTTACTTTATGTAAAGCTAGCAATAATTTGATTAAATGACCTTTTCAGCTTAAACTATGCCTCTTAAAATTGCTGTGGGAGAGAGCTAAAGAAATAAAAATGAATATTTTATCAAATTATACTCTGGTTTGAAAGGAACGTGTAAGACTTTTATTATCATGGAGATAAATAAAAATAATCTCACCTTTTCGGCTTGCCGCTTTTCATTTTCTACGTCTGCCAGTTCTGCTTGAGCAATCTTCACCTCTGCTTTGATATCTAAGGATGAAATTTTCAAAAAGGTTATGACACACTCACAAGCGATAAGAATTTCTTTTAGAAAATTAGTTTGTTTGTTTGTTTGATGAGGGTTTAACGGCACCACAACAGCAAGGGTCAAATTGTGCCTGAGAGGTTAGATCATTCCAGAGGTAGGAGGGAGAGTAAACAGGGGGAGATTGTAAGAAACACAAGAACTAAAACCCAGAAAGCTGGGATCGAGAGAGGAGGTGTATGGGTGAAAAAATAATGTAGAGAGAGAGGGGGTGGAGAAGGAGGACTAAATATGGTTGTAGAGGGAAGCATAATGAAGAAAGGAGATAATTTTATCCAGAGGTTTTATTTGGAAGAGCTCGGCTACTGAGTTGTGGGCAGCGAGGGAAGCTCTGGGAGGGTTGCACAGGGGGCAAGCAAGGAGAATGTGATGGACTGTGGGGGTGCAATGGCAATTGTTGCAGAGGGGTGGGGGGGAGCCAGTAAGGAGGTGGGAGTGAGTGAGGTGGGTGTGACCTATTTTAAGGCGGGTAATGTGGACGTTGTCGACAGGGGATAGGTTGTGAATGGTAGGTTTGATCGAAATGGTGAGCTGGATGACGTGGAGTTTGTTATCAATAAATGAGTCTCAATGAATATTTTTAACAGAAACATAGATCTTCTGCACTCCTAAGAAAAATGGACAGGGAGAACCAATATTAGATTAATTGCTACATAAGTAAACACCAAGACAACAATCGAACAACATCCCATTAAAATTGGTTATAAAGTGACCATTTTACAGCTTTTTTGAAATATCAGGTCTTTATATGCAAAAACAGGCACAATGGAGATAAGCAGGGAGATATTTAAGAGAAGATGGTTGGGTCACGTACATTATTAAGAAAGGATGGAGAAAATTATGCCGGAATAGCCATCACCTGGACACCAGAAGGTAGAAGAAAGAAGGGAAGACTACATGGAGAAGAGTGGCAAGGAAGGAAAGAGATGGTTCAGGATGGAAAGCTGCAGTAGTAGCAAGAGACAGGAAGAGATGGAAGAAATTGCTTAGAGAAGCCTCAATCTCCACACCCAGGGGAAGAGAGCGGTAAGGTATATGCAAAAAAATGATGTCAGTGGTTCAGATGTCATGCTTGTATGCAAAAGGTACTGGGTTTGATCCCCGTCATGAGCGCTGCATTGTGTCCTTGAGCAAGATACTTCACTCTGCTTGCTTCAGTTCACTCAGCTGTAAAATGAGTACCAGCACTGCTGGGGAGTTAATCTGTAATGGACTAGTGTCCCGTCCAGGGGGAGTCATGTGCTCTCATCTCCTTGTGTCATGAAAACTTGAGATAAACACCCGCCCTATTAGCCTAATGGCTTTAGCTTTTTAGCTATATGTAAAATTGTGATGCAGAGACTTTCCTTGTCATGGGTAAATTCGATGTATTTCAATCATGTATCACAATTATTTTGAAAAGTATCTGATCCTGAAATAATAATGAAAACAGTGATTTAGATGTAAATGTGGTTAATCATCTAAAAACATGATGTATTTTGAATCAATAAGAGTAATCAAACTGATTTACTTTCATAAGATTGTTTAACAAAAGTAAAGAGCCATTTTCAAACAAATTTGTGACTTCATTAACGCTCCTTAACTCTTGAATAGATGTTAGTTTGTTGAGGTTTAACGGCACTGCACAGTCAGAGTCATATGTGCCAAGAGGGTATCAAAAAATCATGGTGCTAGAATAAAGAGAGGGTATAAAAGAAAAGGAATTTTGATAGAGGAATAGGAAGGGTTGAGAGAAGGAGGAAGAAATAGTAAGGGGAGGAGGATGGGAGCAAGTGGGGAGGAGGATGGGAGCAAGTGGGGAGGAGGATGGGAGCAAGTGGGGAGGAGGATGGGAGCAAGTGGGGAGGAGGATGGGAGCAAGTGGGGAGGAGGATGGGAGCAAGTGGGGAGGAAGATGGGAGCAAGTGGGGAGGAGGATGGGAGCAAGTGAGGAGGAGGATGGGAGCAAGTGGGGAGGAGGATGGGAGCAAGTGGGGAGGAGGATGAGAGCAAGTGGGGAGGAGGATGGGAGCAAGTGGGGAGGAGGATGGGAGCAAGTGGGGAGGAAGATGGGAGCAAGTGGGGAGGAGGATGGGAGCAAGTGGGGAGGAGGATGGGAGCAAGTGGGGAGGAGGATGGGAGCAAGTGGGGAGGAGGATGGGAGCAAGTGGGGAGGAAGATGGGAGCAAGTGGGGAGGAAGATGGGAGCAAGTGAGGAGGAGGATGGGAGCAAGTGGGGAGGAGGATGGGAGCAAGTGGGGGAGGAGGATGGGAGCAAGTGGGGAGGAGGATGGGAGCAAGTGTGGAGGAGGATGGGGAGCAAGTGGGGAGGAGGATGGGAGCAAGTGGGGAGGAAGATGGGAGCAAGTGGGGAGGAAGATGGGAGCAAGTGAGGAGGAGGATGGGAGCAAGTGGGGAGGAGGATGGGAGCAAGTGGGGAGGAGGATGGGAGCAAGTGGGGAGGAGGATGGGAGCAAGTGGGGAGGAGGATGGGAGCAAGTGGGGAGGAGGATGGGAGCAAGTGGGGAGGAGGATGGGAGCAAGTGGGGAGGAGGATGGGAGCAAGTGGGGAGGAGGATGGGAGCAAGTGGGGAGGAGGATGGGAGCAAGTGGGAAGGAGGATGGGAGCAAGTGCAGAGTAGGGAGGAGGGAGGAGGAGGATGGGAGCAAGTGGGGAGGAGGATGGGAGCAAGTGGGGAGGAGGATGGGAGCAAGTGGGGAGGAGGATGGAAGCAAGTGGGGAGGAGAATGGAAGCAAGTAGGGAGGAGGATGGAAGCAAGTGGGGAGGAGGATGGAAGCAAGTGGGGAGGAGGATGGGAGCAAGTGGGGAGGAGGATGGGAGCAAGTGGGGAGGAGGATGGGAGCAAGTGGGGAGGAGGATGGGAGCAAGTGGGGAGGAGGATGGGAGCAAGTGGGGAAGAGGATGGGAGCAAGTGGGGAGGAGGATGGGAGCAAGTGGGTAGAAAGATGGGAGCAAGTGAGGAGGAGGATGGGAGCAAGTGAGGAGGATGGGAGCAAGTGGGGAGGAGAATGGGAGCATGTGGGGAGGAGGATGGAAGCAAGTGGGGAGGAGGATGGAAGCAAGTGGGGAGGAGGATGGGAGCAAGTGGGGAGGAGGATGGGAGCAAGTGGGGAGGAGGAAGGGAGCAAGTGGGGAGGAGGATGTGAGCATGTGGGGAGGAGGATGGGAGCAAGTGGGGAGGAGGATGGGAGCAAGTGAAGAAGAGGATGGGAGCAAGTGGGGAGGAGGATGGGAGCAAGTGGGGAGGAGGATGGGAGCAAGTGGGGAGGAGGAGGTAAAATGAGGAAATTAGTAAAAATTGATCAAGTGAAATAAGTTGCTGCTATGGAAGAAGTTAATGATGTCTAGCATAGCATAGCAAGGTTTAACGTCCTGAAAGCATCCATTGCTGGACATTATATCAAGACGGCCACGGCCTTTAATAACCAGTTGTGAACTCACTGGTTGTAGATTCACCAAGATACAAACCCGGAACGTGCGGATGAGACACAAACCACTACACCACGGAAGTCTAGGTAGGAATTCCCAAAGAGGAATTCCTGGGGAGGAATATTTCTTACAGAGATCTGAGATAGAAGATGAAGAGAACGAGAGCAGATCTGAAATTGGAGTACAAGGGACAGGTTAAGAGGATATGATTGATCGAAAGTTCAGTATTGCAGGTGAGGCAGAACATTAGTAAAGGTACTGCTTAAAAATTTGACCTGCAATTTTCAAGCAACAAATTACCCACATCATTACACAAGATTAACTTTGCATCATAACATTGAGGTATAAATAGTTCTGTGCTCATAGTTCACTTCACCTTTCCCCAGCAGCAAAGACAAACAATGCCAGCATTGATTACGGTTACTACTTATATTACAAAGGATTGCCATTGTATTCAGATGTGTGTCACTAAAAATACCACGTAACACCAGTGGGAGTAGTTGTTATCTTGAAGGAGCCTTGGAGAGGTAAAACTGTATACAGTTTTGTGGTTTGGGAAACAAAGAAATATATTAGGCAGGTATATATCAAGGGCAGGTTGAGATGTTTCTGGTTTTAGGCAGAGCCATTTCTAATAAAAAAGTTGAGGGAGCCTGATAAGAGAAGTCTTTTCTTGAATAGAAAAGACATTTAAGTTGTTTCTTCACTGTTATGTTTGCCATTTTGTTGGTTTGGTTTGGTTTGTTGATGTTTAACGTCACTGCGACAGTCAAGAGTAAAATGTGCCAAGAGGGTGTTAAGAAATAATGGTGTAAGAGTAAGGATAGTGAGATGATGGAAGGTTTATAAGGGAGATAAAGGGGAAAAGCTGAATGTGGGAAAAAAAATTAGGTGAAAATAAAGGGTGTGTAAGGTTAGGTGTAGAAGGGGAGGAGGGGAGGAGATTATATGTGGTGGAAGAGGTTGTTGTTGCGGAGGAAGTTGATGATGTTTGAGCAAGAATTTTTGAATAGGTCCGAGATTGAGGAGAGAAGAGATCTGGTATAGGGGACAGGTTAAGAAAATATGCTTGATGGAGAGATCAATGTTGCAAGTGAGGCAGGGGAGCTGAATAAGAGATGGGAGGGAGTAAGAGATGAGTGGCAGAGGCGGATGCAGGTGACAACGATGTCTTCCCTGCGGTTCCAACTATGCAGAGGGGTCTTGGTCCCGACTTTTTGCCATTTTGACCTCCATAAAAGAAGATATACAAGTCTCACCACAAGACTAATATTTTAAAAGTTTCATTTGATTTCATAACTAAAACCCACCTTTTGCTTGTTCCTTGATGTTCTGTAATTCTTTCAGTAGTGTCGCTTTCTTCTCCTTTGCATCTTTGATGCCCTTCTCCAGCAAGTCTGCATCTTGCTCCAGTCTTTCAAGACGATGAGTGTTTATCTCAATACCATCTTGGAGCTCTGAATTTTGCCTGAATGGTTTGTTTAAAAAAAAATGAAAGAATGTAACGATCATATGCCCTCAATCTAAGAATAAGGCTAGTGTTTATTAACTCATTGCTACATTTTATACATGACGACAATAGAGATTAATTGTTTGTTTGATAAGAGCTTAACGGCACCATGACAGCGAGAGTCAAATTGTTCCTGCAAGGTTACATCATTCTAGAGGTAGGAAGAAAAGAAAACAGGGGGAGATTGAGAGAAATACAAGAACTATAAGTCAGAAAGTTGGGATCGAGAGAGGAGGTGCATGGGTGAAAGAAAAAAAAAGTAGAGAGGGGGGAAGGGGTGGGAGAGGAGGACTAAATATGGTTGTAGAGTGAATAGAAAGAGCAAAAAAAAAAGAATGTCAAAAATTTAGTTGCTAAACTTAGTAGGAAAATCATTCTAAAACAACTGGTATAAGATATCTACCAGCAAAATAATAATTCCCCTTACAACAAATAGTGTAAGATATATTACACTAAAAGATAATTCCTCCAAAATAACTGGTGTGACTAATTGAAAATGTAATTCCTCTAAAATAAGTGGTATTTGATATCTCAAATTCAAAAGATAATTCCAGTAAAACAGCTGGTATTTTTGATTGAAAATGTAATTCCTCTAAAATAACTGGTATATGATTTTTCAAATTCAAAAGATAATTCCAGAAAAACAACTGGTACATGGTATCTTTAATTAAAAATAGAATTCCTCTTAAAAAAAACTGGCATACGATATCTCAAATCAAAACGTTTATTCCTCTGAAAACAACCAGTATAAGATATGTTATAAGCAGACCACTTCCTTTGAAACAACTGGAAGAAGGTATATAATAGAAAGTGACTTCACAAACGTTTCCTCAAAATGTGCTCCCGCTTTAATCCAACTGTCTCTCAAGTGTATGGAATATAGCCACAGAATATGTCAGATTGAAATATACAAGCGATATATGAAGCAATCTTGTGTACTAACAAATAAGGTCTCAATGACAGCCTCTAAAACACTGTAAGATTTGATTACAAATTAAGGATCCCTGCATCAAATTATGCTCCGAAGGTAAAAGTACCCCAAGATAAAAAGCATTTAATTATCCCAATAATTTCTATATTTTTGTTTATACCAGATGGGTAATGATCACTTATACCAGATGGGCAATGATCATTTATACCAAATGGGTAATGATCATTTACACCAGATGGGTAATGATCATTTATACCAGATGGTTAATGATCATTTATACTGGATAGGTAATGATCATTTATACCAGAAGTCAAATTCTTCTCTCTTACCGTTTTAGATTCTGAACCTTTTGCTCTAACTTGTCGTTGTGTTCTTCAAGAAGTTCTTTTTCCTTGGTGAGTACATTAAGATTCTCATCCAGAGATTGTTTTTCAGTCTGCATCTGCTCCTTATCCAGTCCATCTCGTTGTAACTGCTGCTTGGTTTGAGACAACTCAGACTTAGCTCTGTGGACTTCATTCTTAAGTTTTTCCAAAAATGATTTTTCCTAAATATATGGAAAATACAAAAGACGTTGAATGTTCAAAATTATAATACAGTAAGTCAGGCAGGATGACAAGCTGTAGCTTGGTATGCTGTTTAGGCTGGATTGCAACTGGATTGCTATGGCTGAGCAATTGATACAAAATCAGAAGCACATCATCAGAAGCATAGCGACAGCAAGATGGGAATTTCAGACCTCGTACTTTTCCAAAAGTAATGTTATCGAGTCCCACCATTTTTTGAACCGTGACATTAGAAGACATGGTTGAACCTCACTTTCTGGAGGCTGGTGACACCATGCATTGCATACATACAGCATGGAGCAAGGATATAACAAACTGATCATACATTACAATCTGACAGATGAATCACACAGAAAGTGATACATTGCCCAACATACAGGGAGGTTTGAACAGAAACATCCTCACCCTAACAGGTTAGGCTTCATCCCAACTCAGAAATGATCATTTATACCAGATGGGTAATGATCATTGATACCAGATGGGTAATGATCATTTACACCAGATGGGTATTGATCATTTATACCAGATGGGTAATGATCATTTATACCAGATGGGATATGATCATTTATACCAGATGGGTATTGATCATTTATATCAGATGGGTAACGATCATTTATACCAGATGGGTAATGATCATTTATACCAGATGGGTAATGATCATTTATACCAGATGGGTAATGATCATTTATACCAGATGGGTAATGATCATTTATACCAGATGGGTAATGATCATTTATACCAGATAGGTAATGATCATTGATACCAGATGGGTAACGATCATTTATACCAGATGGGTAATGATCATTTATACCAGATGGGTAATGATCATTTATACCAGATGGGTAATGATCATTTATACCAGATGGGTAATGATCATTGATACCAGATGGGTAACAATCATTTATACCAGATGGGTAATCATTTATACCTGATGGGCAATGATCATTTATACATAACATAACAAGATTACGGGCTAAGAAAGGTTAGTCACCCCATAAAAGCCCAAACTAACACCACCACCACAAAAACAAACAAAAAATCAAAGATGCCAAGAGTTAGTAAAGAACTTATCAATGTTGACTTTGAAATTGTGAACAGAATTGGAGCTAACTACCCATTCAGGCAACCCATTCCATTCATTAATAACTCTTCCCAAAAAACTAAAACGCCAAATATCTATCCATAACTCTTTGGTCAACTTCAAAGTGTTACCACGTGTCACATGAGGATTAGCTGAAACATGCAAGAAATAACAGGAAGTCAAAGCATCACTACCAGATAGGAACTTAAAAACCTGAATCATATCGCCACGTACTCTTCTCAACTTAAGCTTGGTCAAACCAAGAATTCACAACCTAGATGGGTAATGATCATTTATACCAGATGGGTAATGATCATTTATACCAGATAGGTAATGATCATTTATACCAGATGTATAATGGTTATGGCTGATTGGTGAAGTTTAACAACATCTCAACAGCTTTAGCCAAATTATACCAGAAAGATTTAAATATTAACAAACTGCACTGAATGATGGAAATGTGCAATGTTGATGGAGCTACTGTATGGCTTTAGGGGCTGGTTGAGTGGTGGGGTTAGCAAAAGCAGGGGTGTGTCAAAAATGAACAATGATACAAATCCGGAATCAAACACGCCATACTTCTAAAGCAGCTAGCTGCGCTTTCTCCAGCTCGCTCAACCTCGCCTCGTGCTGCAGCCTCAGAGCCTCAAGCTCCGTCTTCTCGATCTGAATCATCTCCAGGGTGTGTTTGAGTTCAGCCTTCTGTTTGTCCACCGAAGACCTCATCTCCTGAAGGTTTCTTGCCGCCTCGTCTTTCTCAAGTTGATGTTCTGCCAATTCTGCTCTGCTTTGGTCAAGAAGAATTCTTAGCACATGTTTATCATTCTGAAGATGATTTAGTTCAGCTTTTAGATCCTAAATAAACCAAAAAAATACACATACTTGTTTGGTGATTTAAAGATTTGGATAAAGATAGATTACTGACAAAATTTAACTTCTGACCCTCATACATGTTAAGGGTTTATGGGGGAAAGGGGGGTGGTCTACTTGCCTCCAATATGGTAAGGGTCAGATACCTAACTCTTATCATGCTGGAGGCTTGTGAGGGGGAGCTGCCTCCTTCATGACAAAGGTTAACCAAAAACCTTTTAGCTTGTTACTAATGCCTGCGTGATTGAGAATAAGTGTAATTGTTCTGAATATACGGTAGTTTCTATTGAAGGAAAATCTGAGAGGATTCCTATGATTTAGAGATAATAGGAAAGCAAACAAACTTTACATTCAATTTGTGAAATAGTCCATAGAGCTTAGAAAAATTGAAAGAATTCATGCGTTTCCATTTCATTGAGACAAAGTCCTTGCCCAGTGCATTAAAACTGTACATCATACAACGCTGTGAACAGTAACTTTTACCTGTACAGATATTTGTTACATGTGAAAACAATATGTCACGATAAATTTCTCGGAACCAGTTGTGCAAAAGAATTATTTCCACTATTTCTTTTATAATGACTGATATGTTCTGAAAGCTTGAAAAAAAAGGAAATGACAATCATCTTCAAACTTCGACCAGCACTTGGTAGTTTCACTATGGATAACCAATAACCAATGGAACTAATGCTAGTAAAGAAAATAGCGCATAATATTTTTGATCTACCTGCAAGTTCTGTTGTGTAATAGCAACCTCATTCTCCCCGTCTTTAAGTGCGGAAACCAGATCCTGCCTGTGATGATCAACATTTGAGGTCAATGAACTTAGCTCTGTTTGCTTCCTGTTCAGCTCTCTTTCCAGTTTCTCAAGATTGTCCTCTTGTAAATTGATCTAGTGATACAGTAAATACCAAGAATGCAAACAGATTTTTATGTACAAGCACCTTTTCTTTTCAACTACCTTAACAAATATACCAAAATGCAATGCACTAGTACCTGATTGTAAAATACAGTTACTCAATTTAAAGCTCCACCTCTTCACATATTAAACTGCATTTAAATTTTTTAAATGTAATCTGATTTTGTTCCTTTGTAAAATGTTGTAGAAATAAGGGTGGAGGGTCAATTGTTGTGATAGAATTTAAAGATGGATTAATCTACAGTCTACCAAATCTACTGAAAAGCATAAAAATAGCACAACTTCCACCAAAATCTGTGAAAATTGGTACAGAGAGCAAACTATTAAATTTCCAGGCATAAAATGCAAATATTCAATGTCAGAATGGGGTTGCTTTTAAATACCTTGGTAAAATACCGTGGTATAGAGTGAGTAATACTTCAGCTTTCCACTCAAGTGTACGGGTTCAATCCCTGGTGGGATTCTATCTCACAACTGTTTAATTAAATGACTATGAGCATTTTGATGTTGATACTCTAATGTAGTTCTGTAAGGAATGTAATTTTATTCTTTAAACGTACCTGGTCCATGACCCTCTCCAGCTCCGCCTGTTTGTCTGCTACATATTTCTCCTTTACCCTCAGTTCTGCTGCCTGGTCATCCTCCTGCTTGGCTCCAAGGAGAATGTCAGTCTGGAGATTTTCATACCTAACAGAAAATAAGATCATCCATTGAACATAAATTTAGGGAACAAAATCCATCTGGAAAATCCCCTAAGTCTTAACTCTCTTTTACAAAACATAAACTATATTTGATGTATCCTACTGGACATGTATGTTCAACTCCCATCTCAACAAAAAAATATTCACTTTACCTCAATGTTTATTTGTTTGATGAGGGCTTAACGGCACCATGACAGCGAGGGCCAAATTGTGCCTGAGAGGTTAGATCATTCCAGAGGTAGGAAGGAAAGAAAATGAGGGAGATTGAGAGAAACATGAGCACTAAAAGCCAGACGGCTGGGATTGAGTGAGGAGGTGCATGGGTAAAAAAAACAAATTAGAGAGAGGGGGGTGGGAGAGGAGGAACAAATATGGTTGTAGAGGGAAGCATGATGAAGGAAGGAGATATTTTATTTCAATAATATATACATCAAATTCTAACAAATGCCTAAGATGTTATGATCAGAAAGGAATTGCATTTTCTTTCACAGTCAATTACATTATCCTCTCAAGAAGGTTGCTTTATTGGTTAAAGATGGTGTCGAAGTAGGTGAAGTTTTTATGTCATGTAAAAAATCTACACCATGTAATTGTTTGTTTATTTGTTTGATGAGGGCTTTACGGCACCACGACAGGGAGGGTCAAATTGTGCCTGAGAGGTTAGATCATTCCAGAAATAGGAAGAAAAGAAAATATGGGGAGACTGAGAAAAACACGGGGACTAAAAGCTAGAAAGCTGGGATCGAGCGAGGAAAAGCATGGGTGAAAAAAAGGGGACAAAAGTAGAGAGAGGGAGGTGGGAGAAGAGGACTAAATATGGTTGTAGAGGGAAGCATGATGAAGGAAGGAGATAATTTCATCCAGGGGGTTTTCATATAAAACAATTTATATCATGTAAAAAATGTGTTATTATATCATTTTGGAAGATTCAGACATATTGTATGTTATTTCGTGGAGTGATAAATAAATAAATAAATGAGAGAGATGTTGAAAATAAAACCATCCTCACCATAATAAACATCTTATACTATCCCAAGCCATGATAGAGATGTTGATAAAACAAGCAACACAATCATAAATCATTTTCTATTAAAGCTTTAATACCTTAACCTGATAATTAATATTTCATCATTTTCTAAACTCATAGACTCACTTTTCCCTCACAGATTCAAACTTCTCCTCCAGTTCCTTAAACTCCTCCTCCCTACTTTTTAAGATCATCATCATCTTCCCCGCCTCCTCCTCCTTGAGTTGTCTTATCTCATCCAATTCTGCAATCTCTCCCCTCAGTTCTGTCATCTTCTCTTCGGCCTCGATGAGATGGATGGTGGTCTCCTTGGCACGCCTCTCTATCTCCTCCGCATCCTCTTGTGAGTAGAGCAGGTTGGAGTGGGCTTGATCATATTGCAGGATAACTTCTTTTGCCTACAAGAAAGAATAAGCAAATAATCACTCCTTGAAGAATTTGTTTGTTTGATGAGAGTTTAACGGCACCATCACAACGAGGGTCAAATTGTGCCTGAGAGGTTAGATCATTTTAGAGGTAGGAAGGAAAGGAAACAGGGGGAGAATGAGCAAAACACAAGAAGAAAAAATCAGAAAGCTGAAGAATTTGTATCTTAGAAGGATGTCTCAAGACGACATACGTAAATTGGCTTGCAATCATTTGTAATTATATAATACCAAAAATAAAAGTCATCAAAATTGGTAAAAAGTAGAACATTTTTAACATAGTTTAAAATCAAGTCCCATGCTTCTTAATGTTCAATGAATCATGAATATGATGAAGATTTCTTGTTTTATTTTATTGTTTATTTTTCTGTCGTGAAAGAATGGGGTTAATTATATTACTGGATAATTACTTTTGCCTAAAAGATTTCAATAACTAATGACCAAATTATTTCTATGAACAATCTTTGAAGTATAAAGCCTAATGAAAACAGTAAAGAAATTTCTAAACTGGCTTCAAATTGAAAAATTGGTCAAGTTTAAAGCTTTTCATCTTGTTCTTAAAGTATACATGCACATTTGCGATACAACAGCAAACCTTAATGGCGTTCTGTCCTTCACCGATCTCACTGATTTGATTAATCAGATTCCAAATCTAATTAATTGATTAAAACAAGAAATTCAAGAGATAAATGGTCAAACTGAGACTTTTATACCCTTCTGAAAAGTAACATAAATTTCTGGATTGCCAAACTGCTGCATTATAAATTTAAGTACACTCCTTAAAAATAAGAAGCCATAGTAAGGAAAAACAGTGATGCTACTTAAGAAAAGAACCCACTACCCTCAGCAAGTGCATATGACCGTGACTGCGCACAACAATTTAGTTTCACAATCTTTCTAACTATGCTGTCACGACATGGCTCTATTATGTATCGATTATTGTGGGCAAAAATATTGCGATATATTGAATATCGCGATACTTTTCAAGAAAACTGACTCATGACACAAACTGTTAATATCACTCACGTTATATGATCATAGAGTTACAATTTATTCCATGATATGATAACGCAAGAAAAAATGATTTGCAGATCTAGCAGTCGACATGATCGCGTGACTATTACATTCATCACGCATCACCATACACACGTGTTTGGTAATTCAGCCAACGTGACCATGAATCATCGAAGTGAGAGGCTGAGTGGCACATTCTGGACCAATTTTTTCTTGTTTTTGCCAATTTACATCAGCGCGTGCCAGTGTGTGGTGACGGGGCACAGGTTTTAATTAGTTTTTTTCATATGTTTCACTATCATTTTGCACGTTTTTATTGGCCTAAACTTGACTTTTAGATTTAGTACCGTAATGTTAGAATTGTAACGTATGAAGTAGCCTAGCCCGACTTGCTAAAAAATTTCTTAGTCGAGTATTAGTTTTTGGTATCGCGATATGTCGCTAGAGGCATATTTCATGTAGTTGGAAAAGAGATATCACGACATCGCAATAATTGTTATAACATGACAGCACTATTTCTAACCTGCTTTTGTGCATCCTTGAGATCAGCCTCGCACTCCTGGAGCAGACGATCTGCCTCCCGTAACTCTGCTCTCCTCTTGGCAAGAGTCTCTTCAAGACAACAAATCTCATCTTTAAGATGATCTCCTGCCATGAGTTGTTGCTCTTGGTAGAAGTCTTTCTCCTCTGGGGTGATCTTAGATGCACCTTCAAGAAAATCCCTGTTAAGAATGATATCAAAAAATAAAGACTTACTAATAGGGTTTCTTGCCACATCCTCATTTTCCGTTATCCACCAACCTCTACCTCGCAATGTCATTAGATGAAAAAATAATTGAGATTCAAATCCACTTGAAAATTTCAAGGAGTGTGTTCTGATAAGAAAACAACAAGTAGTTTTATACTGTACTAGGATCAAAAGAGAAATTTTCTTATTGGAATAAAATAAGCAAGACAAGGAGATGCTAATTACAAACTGCTTGTTATTTTTGTTTGTTTTTTCTTCAAAATAATTTCTGCTAATCCACAGATTATCTCACATTCTCTCCCTTCACATTAAATGTCCAATCTTTGGAAATACATTTCTCTTTTTATATATCAGTCTTGAAATCATTTCCATACTTTGTCGATTATACTTTTTAATTTCTTTTATATACTCAACTCAATAATCTTTTGCTT
Organism: Chiridota heheva; assembly: GCA_020152595.1. NCBI lineage: Eukaryota > Metazoa > Echinodermata > Holothuroidea > Apodida > Chiridotidae > Chiridota > Chiridota heheva. The sequence continues at coordinate 840,239 of JAIGNY010000927.1, forward strand.
TGTAACAAATTTTCTGATACAAATTTGATTGATTTACATCCATTGAAATACAGTTTAAATATAAAGCCTTATTAGTGAATTAAACTGAAGAGCCTTCATAAAATGGCTTACTTAACCCTTATTCTACCAGCACTTTTTTTGATGTGCTCGGTAGGCGGGGTCAAAGATGGGGCACCCAAAACGGCAATAATACCGTATATAAGATAATTATGATTGACCACTAAACTAATCCTTTAATCAGAAGACACAACAATAAAGTTTTGAGAATATGTGTTTAGGATTTGCAGTCATTCCACATCATTTCCTCTGAACCCAAAACAATTGGAACTCCTACCTCTTCCTCTGTTGCTTCTCAATCACTTTCTTCATCTCATTCACTTTCCTCTGGAGCAATTCTCGATCCTCCCTCAAGTCTTCATCATCATCTTCTTTCAATTCTCTGAGTGTTCTCTTTCTTCTCCTGATGTCTTCTTCTAATGCTTCCAGCTCTTCCTCTTTTCTCTAAGATTCAACAAATATCAAGGTTAAGATTGCACAAATACTCGCAAATGGAAATCACACATCTTGCAAAGCCTTTTGAACAATGGACTGTTATTGAGAATTGTTTTTTAACAACTTAAATTTGGGGTGGTCAAGCTTATCTCATATGATGTTGCTTGATGGGCAAGTGCAAAAAAAGTTAAAGGCTTGGGGTCAATGTTGAGGGCTTTTGCTGCTTATTTGCATTTATGCTTTGTGCACACAGGCAGACAACCTACTAAGCATTCTTATACAAATCTCTTTAAGATCTCTTTACAGAGGATATCAGTTTGTTTGGTGAGGTTTAAGACAATCATGGTGCCTTTAATCTAATGAGAGACAATCATGGTGCCTTTAATCTAATGAGAGACAATCATGGTGCCTTTAATCTAATGAGAAAAAATCATGGTGCCTTTAATCTAATAAGAGACAATCATGGTGCCTTTAATCTAATGAGAGACAATCATGGTGCCTTTAATCTAACTAGAGACAATCATGGTGCCTTTAATCTAACTAGAGACAATCATGGTGCCTTTAATCTAACGAGAGACAATCATGGTGCCTTTAATCTAATGAGAGACAATCATGGTGCCTTTAATCTAACGAGAGACAATCATGGTGCCTTTAATCTAACTAGAGACAATCATGGTGCCTTTAATCTAACGAGAGACAATCATGGTGCCTTTAATCTAATGAGAGACAATCATGGTGCCTTTAATCTAATGAGAGACAATCATGGTGCCTTTAATCTAATGAGAGACAATCATGGTGCCTTTAATCTAACGAGAGACAATCATGGTGCCTTTAATCTAACTAGAGACAAATATGGTGCCTTTAATCTAATGAGAGACAATCATGGTGCCTTTAATCTAACGAGAGACAATCATGGTGCCTTTAATCTAACTAGAGACAATCATGGTGCCTTTAATCTAACGAGAGACAATCATGGTGCCTTTAATCTAATGAGACAATCATGGTGCCTATAATTTAACGAGAGACAATCATGGCGCCTTTAATCTAATGAGAGACAATCATGGTGCCTTTAATCTAACGAGAGACAATCATGGTGCCTTTAATCTAACTAGAAACAAATATGGTGCCTTTAATCTAATGAGAGACAATCATGGTGCCTTTAATCTAATGAGAGACAATCATGGTGCCTTTAATCTAATGAGAGACAATCATGGTGCCTTTAATCTAATGAGAGACAATCATGGTGCCTTTAATCTAATGAGAGACAATCATGGTGCCTTTAATCTAACGAGAGACAATCATGGTGCCTTTAATCTAACTAGAGACAAATATGGTGCCTTTAATCTAATGAGAGACAATCATGGTGCCTTTAATCTAACGAGAGACAATCATGGTGCCTTTAATCTAACTAGAGACAATCATGGTGCCTTTAATCTAACGAGAGACAATCATGGTGCCTTTAATCTAATGAGAGACAATCATGGTGCATTTAATTTAACGAGAGACAATCATGGCGCCTTTAATCTAATGAGAGACAATCATGGTGCCTTTAATCTAATGAGAGACAATCGTGGTGCCTTTAATCTAACGAGAGACAATCATGGTGCCTTTAATCTAACTAGAGACAAATATGGTGCCTTTAATCTAATGAGAGACAATCATGGTGCCTTTAATCTAATGAGAGACAATCATGGTGCCTTTAATCTAATGAGAGACAATCATGGTGCCTTTAATCTAATGAGAGACAATCATGGTGCCTTTAATCTAACGAGAGACAATCATGGTGCCTTTAATCTAACTAGAGACAAATATGGTGCCTTTAATCTAATGAGAGACAATCATGGTGCCTTTAATCTAACGAGAGACAATCATGGTGCCTTTAATCTAACTAGAGACAATCATGGTGCCTTTAATCTAACGAGAGACAATCATGGTGCCTTTAATCTAATGAGAGACAATCATGGTGCCTTTAATCTAACTAGAGACAATCATGGTGCCTTTAATCTAACGAGAGACAATCATGGTGCCTTTAATCTAATGAGAGACAATCATGGTGCCTTTAATCTAACGAGAGACAATCATGGTGCCTTTAATCTAATGAGAGATTACATTATGTCAGAGATGAAAAGAGAATGGAGAAGTCGGGTAGAGTGTGGTAGGTAGGTAAAAGTTTGAAGATGGTTAGGATAAGGTATGTAAGATATAGTTATAGTAGCATGTATGGTGTAGGAAGGAGATGATTTTTTCTTGTTTTTTTGGCGGAAGAGCTCGGCAATGGAATTGAAGGGATTGAGGGAAGCTTTGGGGTGGGTGACGAGTGGGCAGTCAATGAGGATGTGTTTGACTGTAAGGAAGCTGTGACAGTTATTGCAGAGATGTGGGAGGGGGAGGATGGGGGAGCAGTCAGTAAGGAGGTGAGAATGTGTGTAATGTATTTCAATAGATTTTTTCCCGACGACTATTATTCCCATGGCCCACTTTACAATTAATCAAAAACATCATGAATGTCTAATAATATTATTCCTAAACTTACTCTTCTGGATCTCGCAAACTTTTCATCTGCTTCTGTGGACAGCTTTGCCTGAAACAATTATCAGTAAAGAAATGCGAATGCATATAATTTTCAAGGCATAATTGGGGGAAAACAGTGAATTAAAAAAGGATACATTAACATTGGCAAGACGAAAGATCATTTTCTAACAATTAGGCTTTGACACAATTTAAGAAAATTGGAAATGTATTTTTGCGTAAAGTTAATTATATGCTTGCTAAAGATGACAAAAGATCTATATCTACTTTGATATTTTATTTTGTTCCTTCATCATGAGCTGAAGAAAGTCAACTTACAACGAAACATGCTTAAAGAAGATATCTTAAAATGAATTGATCATGATGAACTTCGAAAGCTATTAAAAACTGGTCTTTCAACGCCTTCTCAGGAAACCACAATTAAAAATGAACACCCCTCAAATCCAAAGAAGTTTTAGTTGCAAATCATCTGCATGAATAAGCCTCATTCAGGACAAACTCATCCTCACTTTGCTTGAGTGCACTTTTACACAAAAGCTCCATGTATGCAGTAGGATAAGTTGATAACACTGTGGCTTTGTGAGTGACCTGTCACTGTAGCAGTTGTGGTTTTGTGTTACTGATTTAAGAAAAGGATATCGTATATCCGAATTGGAAATATAATCTCCTGATCAGAATGTAGTAAACAGTCCGGACTTGTGGGGTAAAAGCAATAGCATGATAAGTTCGTAATGTATGGCTATCTTACACCATTAAATCTCCCATAAGATTACCTAACCTATCTTACACCATTAAATCTCCCATAAGATTACCTAACCTATCTTACACCATTACTTACCTAACCTATCTTACACCATTACATCTCCCATAAGATTACCTAACCTATCTTACACCATTAAATCTACCATAAGATTACCTAACTTATCTTACACCATTAAATCTACCATAAGATTACCTAACCTATCTTACACCATTAAATCTCCCATAAGATTACCTAACCAATCTTACACCATTAGATCTCCCATAAGATTACCTAACCTATCTTACACCATTAGATCTCCCATAAGATTACCTAACCTATCTTACACCATTAGATCTCCCATAAGATTACCTAACCTATCTTACACCATTAGATCTCCCATAAGATTACCTAACCTATCTTACACCATTAAATCTCCCATAAGATTACCTAACCAATCTTACACCATTAAATCTCCCATAAGATTACCTAACCTATCTTACACCATTAAATCTCCCATAAGATTACCTAACCTATCTTACACCATTAAATCTCCCATAAGATTACCTAACCTATCTTACACCATTAAATCTCCCATAAGATTACCTAACCTATCTTACACCATTACATCTCCCATAAGATTACCTAACCTATCTTACACCATTAAATCTCCCATAAGATTATCTAACCTATCTTACACCATTAAATCTACCATAAGATTACCTAACCTATTTTACACCATTAAATCTCCCATAAGATTACCTAACCTATCTTACACCATTAAATCTACCATAAGATTACCTAAATTATCTTACACCATTAAATCTTCCATAAGATTACCTAACCTATCTTACACCATTACATTTTCCATAAGATTACCTAACCTATCTTACACCATTAAATCTACCATAAGATTACCTAACCTATCTTACACCATTAAATCTCCCATAAGATTACCTAACCAATCTTACACCATTAAATCTCCCATAAGATTACCTAACCTATCTTACACCATTAGATCTCCCATAAGATTACCTAACCTATCTTACACCATTAGATCTCCCATAAGATTACCTAACCTATCTTACACCATTAAATCTCCCATAAGATTACCTAACCTATCTTACACCATTAGATCTCCCATAAGATTACCTAACCTATCTTACACCATTAGATCTCCCATAAGATTACCTAACCTATCTTACACCATTAGATCTCCCATAAGATTACCTAACCTATCTTACACCATTAAATCTCCCATAAGATTACCTTACCTATCTTACACCATTAGATCTCCCATAAGATTACCTAACCTATCTTACACCATTAGATCTCCCATAAGATTACCTAACCTATCTTACACCATTAGATCTCCCATAAGATTACCTAACCTATCTTACACCATTAGATCTCCATAAGATTACCTAACCTATCTTACACCATTAGATCTCCCATAAGATTACCTAACCTATCTTACACCATTAGATCTCCCATAAGATTACCTAACCTATCTTACACCATTAGATCTCCCATAAGATTACCTAACCTATCTTACACCATTAAATCTCCCATAAGATTACCTAACCTGCCCATCTAAAGTATTCTTTACTTTCATTGATTTGCTATTTTCCTAAGTTTCCCTACAATACAAAAAAACGGATTTGTGCCATTGATAATCTAAAAAAGCCAAGATGCAGCAAATAAGATGAATCTGTGAAATAAGGTTTACCTATATTTGTACGTTCGCAAATTCATTAAAGTTAATTGTTATCTTTTGTTATTGCTCGTTATATATTTTTTTCTAAAGATGGACTACTTTGTAAAAGCAATTGCTTATCTAGTCTTCCCGCACTGTATATAATACACTTTGTAAACTTCCTGCTTGTATCGATATCTGCTTGTGGAAAATAAATCTTGATATCTTGAGTTTAGAATGTTCCCAATACTTTGATTGCTTATTTAAAAAATAATTTTCATAAATACCTGTTTCCTCTGAGATCTGGATAACTCCTCTTCTAACTGTGACAGTTGGTCCTCCTGAAATTAATCCAAACTAAATTTCAAATATGTCGATTTTGTTTAAAGAAATATTTCCTTGAAATTTTGTATATGTGATAGGGGATTATTAACCCTTACTCTACCATGCGGCAATATTATCGCCGTTTTGGGTGCCCCGTATTTGGCTCCGCCTCCCAGGCACATTTTCCAAAACGTGCTGGTAGAGTAACGGTTAATCAACCCGCCACAAGTGCGCCAACTCAAAAATATATGCAGCATGGACCCGGTGGGCGACCCACAGCTTCACTGAAGTGGAATGAGCCTGACTTTGCTGCTCAGAACACAGAGGACTTTTCAAAAATTAGCCTGTGATTAACCCTTACTCTACCACGTGGCGATATTATCACCATTTTAGGTGCCCAGTCTTTGGCTCCGCCTCCCAGGTGCATTTTCCAAAAAGTGTTGGTAGAGTAAGGGTTAAAGAAACATTTTGATGTAAAAATCATGTTGATATCTAATTCCGTTTAGCAGTTATTGCACTTCAAAAATTGTGCGAGTGTGATGACAAGTGACCTCACAGTGTACAGTATGATGTCACAAAGGCAAATTCAATTAAAGTTTTGTGTAATTCTTTGAAAATTAATTGCCTCTTCCTAAATTACAGGAAGCATTTTTTCTTTAAGTATTGATATGGGGTATAACATGGACTTTATAAGAACATGCTGTGCGCATCTGCTCATGAACATTACCTGCTTGACCCCTGAACTAATCCTTTAGTATTAAAAATCCACAATACCACATTTTATTTTGTTTCAAGGAGCAAAACAATGAAGGTAAGAATGTAAAAAGTTTCGCTGAAAATATCAGTCCAATATGTGTTTTAAAAATCAGATCTGACAAAAAGTTAAAACAAAACTACTGAATTTGAAAAAAAATCCATTTTAAAGATTATGCTACAAGTCTTTGTACGTCACGATGTACATCAATTATCACTATTTCTATAAACTTATTTCAAAAACAAAATGATCATTACATCCTCTTTTAATCTATATAATCTACTGTAATCACAATTTTCCAAACAAAAAAGCTCACATCACATACGAAAATTCCAGAGCTGGAAAATATCTACGGTTCTGGAGGTTACAAGCGCGGGAAAATAGGGAATTACCGGGAAGATAACTTTTGTAATAAAAAAAAAATCTTTTTCAGATTTCTAAAAAGAGGGAAGCATATAAAGATGTATTTACTACATTCATATTTTTTCTGTCGCGGTTTTTCGTGGGAAGATTTCCGACACATTTATTCAGAACCGTCGGAAATTTTATAATTAATTCCAACTCCAAAAAAAATCAAAAGATCAAACTAAAGACATGGAAGTAAAAATGATGAAAATTACCAAGTGATGATGTTCAGGAACATTACAAAACACTCCTTCCATGAATGATTCATCTTTAAGAACCTTTTTTCTTCCTTTCCTCTTAATAGCTGATGGTAAAATATATTTTTCAGGAAGACTTTGGCCATCAGATGCGGAAGATTGACCATTGGGAATCTGAGATTGCTGTCCAACCGTGGGAGCATGTTGTTTATTTTGACTAATCACAGCCTGTTGTTGTGGATATCCACCAACCACATGGCCTGGTTGAAATTGCACAGGTTGAAAGCCTTGAGGGATCGATTGCACTTGTGGATACTGTGCAAGACCAGGGGTTGAACTTTCTTGGCCAAGCTGGGTATTTATAAATTGGGGTGCATTTTGTGAACTGTGTTGCTGTCTTCTAGGGGGCACATGGTGTTGCTGTGCTGAGGTGTATGGTTGCTGATGCAAACCAGCTGAAGGTTGATTTGAGGCTACAAAGCCAGGCTGACTCATTGGTCCTGAAGCCTAATAATGAAAACAAAAGTAAGCATAAAGTAACAGACTGGTTACCTCAATTGGTAGAGCACCCACTTTCCAGCTGGAACGTTGTGGGGTCAATCCCTGCTCCAGGCATACCAGACTTGGGACCTTATGCCCTCTCACTTAGTGCTCAGCATCATGGATTAAAGCAAGGTTATAGTACAGGCTTGTGAGTTGTGTGTCGGCTGCCAACTCAGAATATTATTATTATTATCATTATTGAAGTTATTTATATAGCGCCTCTCCCGTGGATCGAAGCGCTTTACAATCAAATTGATAATACATGGACAAACTCTTAATATACAATATCAAAAAAAAATTAAAAACATTTGCAGGACAAAATAAAAGCATAAAAGAATTGATAAAAAATAAAATAAAAAAACTAGATAAATAAAACAAGAAATTAAATATTATAGACAGCATAAAACTTAATCAGTAGGAAAAAGATGAGTCTTAAGGGCCTTCTTAAAAGTATAAACAGTTTGAGCCTGACGGATTGCAATGGGAAGATTATTCCACAAATGTGGTCCCAGGACAGAAAAGGCGCAGTCCCCACTGACACGGTTAGTTCCTGGCACCTACTGAGAAAGTGGCAAAAATAAGGTCTGAACTTGACGTTGAATGTGTTAATGTAAATATATCTTTTCTTGATACCGGTAAACAATGTAATGATGATGTATTTCTACTTGATTAGTAATACTTGCGTAGTATTAAGGGGGTATATATGAACTGAGTAGTTATCATTTTTATTAAAGTATGAACGTAATTACTATAACACATGATTTACATGAAAAATCTGCATAAAAATCTAACGGTACTTGAACACCTCTTTAAAAAAATAAGATATTATTTAAAACGTTCCTCACAATGTAATTCCTTTTAATGTTCCCTTTATAAAGCTTGACATACTTGAACACTAAACTGATCCTCTAAAGAATATAACAATTCTTGCATTTTGTTTGAAATATTGAAGTAAATCTCACCTGTTGCACAAATGGAATTTGCTGAGAAGCTTGGCCAGGTCCAATTGTGCTGGATCCTACAGGAGCTCCCCAAGGAGGGTCATTCCCATGTACTTGTGACACCCCTGATGGAGGTGGACCCCTTGATTGAGGTGCATGCATTGATGAATACCCTGATGGTTGTGTTTGCATTGGTTGAAAAGTAGTACCTGAGAAAATACAGAAGTAATAACAACTATCATAAGTCTATAGAGCACCAACAACATCGAGGCGGGGTACAAGGGGTTTAAGACCACAACAACTAATTTTGTCCAGAGTGATTACATTACGTCAAGTCCAACATCGAGGCGGGGTACAAGGGGTTTAAAACCACAACAACTAATTTTGTCCAGAGTGATTACATTACGCCAAGTCCAACATCGAGGCGGGGTACAAGAGGTTTAAGACAACAACAACTAATTTTGTCCAGAGTGATTACATTACGCCAAGTCCAACATCGAGGCGGGGTACAAGAGGTTTAAGACAACAACAACTAATTTTGTCCAGAGTGATTACATTACGTCAAGTCCAACATCGAGGCGGGGTACAAGGGTTTAAGAACACGACAACTAATTTTGTCCAGAGTGATAACATTACGTCAAGTCCAACATCGAGGCGGGGTACAAGGAGTTTAAGAACACGACAACTAATTTTGTCAGAGTGATTACATTACGCCAAGTCCAACATCGAGGCGGGTACAAGGGGTTTAAGACCACAACAACTAATTTTGTCCAGAGTGATTACATTACGTCAAGTCCAACATCGAGGCGGGTACAAGGGGTTTAAGACCACAACAACTAATTTTGTCCAGAGTGATTACATTACGCCAAGTCCAACATCGAGGCGGGTACAAGGGTTTAAGACCACAACAACTAATTTTGTCCAGAGTGATTACATTACGTCAAGTCCAACATCGAGGCGGGTACAAGGGGTTTAAGACCACAACAACTAATTTTGTCCAGAGTGATTACATTACGTCAAGTCCAACATCGAGGCGGGGTACAAGAGGTTTAAGACAACAACAACTAATTTTGTCCAGAGTGATTACATTACGCCAAGTCCAACATCGAGGCGGGGTACAAGAGGTTTAAGACAACAACAACTAATTTTGTCCAGAGTGATTACATTACGTCAAGTCCAACATCGAGGCGGGGTACAAGGGTTTAAGAACACGACAACTAATTTTGTCCAGAGTGATAACATTACGTCAAGTCCAACATCGAGGCGGGGTACAAGGAGTTTAAGAACACGACAACTAATTTTGTCCAGAGTGATTACATTACGCCAAGTCCAACATCGAGGCGGGTACAAGGGGTTTAAGACCACAACAACTAATTTTGTCCAGAGTGATTACATTACGTCAAGTCCAACATCGAGGCGGGTACAAGGGGTTTAAGACCACAACAACTAATTTTGTCCAGAGTGATTACATTACGCCAAGTCCAACATCGAGGCGGGGTACAAGGGGTTTAAGACCACAACAACTAATTTTGTCCAGAGTGATTACATTACGTCAAGTCCAACATCGAGGCGGGGTACAAGAGGTTTAAGACCACAACAACTAATTTTGTCCAGAGTGATTACATTACGTCAAGTCCAACATCGAGGCGGGGTACAAGGGTTTAAGAACACGACAACTAATTTTGTCCAGAGTGATAACATTACGTCAAGTCCAACATCGAGGCGGGGTACAAGGAGTTTAAGAACACGACAACTAATTTTGTCCAGAGTGATTACATTACGCCAAGTCCAACATCGAGGCGGGTACAAGGGGTTTAAGACCACAACAACTAATTTTGTCCAGAGTGATTACATTACGTCAAGTCCAACATCGAGGCGGGTACAAGGGGTTTAAGACCACAACAACTAATTTTGTCCAGAGTGATTACATTACGCCAAGTCCAACATCGAGGCGGGTACAAGGGGTTTAAGACCACAACAACTAATTTTGTCCAGAGTGATTACATTACGTCAAGTCCAACATCGAGGCGGGTACAAGGGGTTTAAGACCACAACAACTAATTTTGTCCAGAGTGATTACATTCGCCAAGTCCAACATCGAGGCGGGTACAAGGGTTTAAGACCACAACAACTAATTTTGTCCAGAGTGATTACATTCGTCAAGTCCAACATCGAGGCGGGTACAAGGGGTTTAAGACCACAACAACTAATTTTGTCCAGAGTGATTACATTACGTCAAGTCCAACATCGAGGCGGGGTACAAGGGTTTAAGAACACGACAACTAATTTTGTCCAGAGTGATAACATTACGTCAAGTCCAACATCGAGGCGGGGTACAAGGAGTTTAAGAACACGACAACTAATTTTGTCCAGAGTGATTACATTACGCCAAGTCCAACATCGAGGCGGGTACAAGGGGTTTAAGACCACAACAACTAATTTTGTCCAGAGTGATTACATTACGCCAAGTCCAACATCGAGGCGGGGTACAAGGGGTTTAAAACCACAACAACTAATTTTGTCCAGAGTGATTACATTACGCCAAGTCCAACATCGAGGCGGGTACAAGGGGTTTAAGACCACAACAACTAATTTTGTCCAGAGTGATTACATTACGCCAAGTCCAACATCGAGGCGGGGTACAAGAGGTTTAAGACAACAACAACTAATTTTGTCCAGAGTGATTACATTACGCCAAGTCCAACATCGAGGCGGGGTACAAGGGGTTTAAGACCACAACAACTAATTTTGTCCAGAGTGATTACATTACGCCAAGTCCAACATCGAGGCGGGGTACAAGGGGTTTAAGGACACAACAACTAATTTTGTCCAGAGTGATTACATTACGTCAAGTCCAACATCGAGGCGGGGTACAAGGGGTTTAAGAACATGACAACTAATTTTGTCCAGAGTGATTACATTACGTCAAGTCCAACATGGAGGCGGAGTAGAAGGGGTTTAAGGACACGACAACTAATTTTGTCCAGAGTGATTACACTACGTCAAGTCCAACATCGAGGTGGGGTACAAGAGGGTTAAGAACACAACAACTAATTTTGTCCAGAGTGATTACATTACGTCAAGTGCAACATCAAGGCGGGGTACAAGGGGTTTAAGAACATGACAACTAATTTTGTCCAGAGTGATTACACTACGTCAAGTGCAACATCAAGGTGGGGTACAAGAGGGTTAAGAACACAACAACTAATTTTGTCCAGAGTGATTACATTACGTCAAGTGCAACATCAAGGCGGGGTACAAGGGGTTTAAGAACACAACAACTAATTTTGTCCAGAGTGATTACATTACGCCAAGTCCAACATCGAGGCGGGGTACAAGGGGTTTAAGAACACTTTAACCAATTTTGTCCAGAGTGATTACATTACGCCAAGTCCAACATCAAGGCGGGGTACAAGGGGTTTAAGAACACAACAACTAATTTTGTCCAGAGTGATTACATTACGCCAAGTCCAACATCGAGGCGGGGTACAAGGGGTTTAAGAACACTTTAACCAATTTTGTCCAGAGTGATTACATTACGCCAAGTCCAACATCGAGGCGGGGTACAAGAGGTTTAAGACCACAACAACCAATTTTGTCCAGAGTGATTACATTACGCCAAGTCCAACATCGAGGCGGGTACAAGGGTTTAAGAACACGACAACTAATTTTGTCCAGAGTGATTACATTACGTCAAGTCCAACATCGAGGCGGGGTACCAAAAGTTTAAGATCACGACAACCAATTTTGTCCAGAGTGATTGCATTTGATCAAACTAACTTACAAGACCAAATGGTGAAATCTACAACAAAGTAAACAAAAAGATCACATGCAGGTAACATCTACTAGATTGTAAGGAAAATACTGAAGAAAAAAATTAATAATAAGAGGAAAACATGAATTAATACTAAATACAAAAAGAGATAAGTTAACAGTTTCAACTTTTAGGCCAATTTACAAAAAATGTAAATTCAGTTGTATCTCCTTTAAACACGACCAATTCAAACTAGTACATATGGTAACAAGGCCTTTGCTATAGCTGTTCAGCTATGGAACATGCCAAAGATAAATGCAAACAAATAAAATCTTTGGAAGTTATAAACCTTACATTGCCATAAAGACCCACAATGATACAAAAAACACCCCCAACAAAGGCAAAATCGATTGATACTGCTTAAAGGAGATATAAAGTCCAATATTCTAGAGCTTGATGTATGATAGAAAATTAAAAAACAAACCAACAACCAAAAATCCCATAATAAAATCTTATTCCATTCTCAAGTTATCCAAGTTTGAAGTTGTAACATGGACGCAGCCATTTTGCCTAATTTTGTGTTGAAATCCAATGATGACATAATTTGCCCTATGTGCTCACACATTACGAATTAATTTAGATTTCTCTTTGAAATTTTCTTTTGAAAACGTTTTCACATGAAATTCTAAGGGTTTGAAATATTAATATCATATACGATTAAAAATTCATAGACCCATGCAAAAGAAAACCTAATTCTTAGAAGTTAGAAACATTAGTAAAGGCACTGCTCAAAAATTTGGCCTGCAATTTTCAAGCAACAAATTAACCACATCATTCCACAAGATTAACTTTGCATCATAACATTGAGGTATAAATAGTTCTATGCTCATAGTTCATTTCACCTTTCCCCAGCAGCAAAGACAAACAATGCTAGCATTGATTACAGTTACTACTTATATTACAAAGGATTGCCATTATATTCAGATGTGTGTCACTAAATATACCATGTAACACCAGTGGGAGTAGTTGTAAATTTGAAGGAGCCTTGGAGAGGTGAAACTGTATACAGTTTTGTGGTTTAGGAAACAAAGAATTATATAACTTTTACTTCAACCGGCCCTGCTCCATTTAAGGGCCGGTTGAGATGTTCCTGGTTTTAAGCAAATTGAATTAATGAAATTAGAAATAAATTATAAAGAAATACATTAATATTCTAATCTGTACTGGGTGTATGAGGTTATTCTATAGAGGGTGTATGAACAAAATGGCTACTCCCACATAAGTTTATATTGACAGAATTAACATTTTAATAAATTAGAAATTATATGCTAAATTGTTTTATATGATATGAAATTTCTTGGATGACTTATAATTATTATTTCTGTCATATTAGATGAAGAAAAAGACAGACTTATCTCCTTTAACGATTTTCATGCCTAATCATTCACCAGACAATGACACTTATATCTATTTCATAATCCACCTGCTTAAGTTAGAACATATCATAAAAGCATACTCTTCATACATGCAAAAAAAAAAAAAATTACTTGGGTGTCCCTGGCTATGTGCAGAAGCAAAAACTTGCTCAACATTAAATAATTTATATTTCATGTCAATATTGTGTCAGTAATAGTGCCAATATTTTATGAATATGTGTATGCATATAAATAAATGCAATATTTGGGGCTAAAATCATCCAAAGAAAATTCAAATATAAAAAAAAGTGTGACAAAGCACAATCCTGCATTTAGAAGGTGTTCAAAAGAGAGCCACAAAGCTAATGTGGGGACTACATTCTTTATGTTATCCTGAACGCCTTAGAATATTTATTCTGTCAACTTTAAAGGAGATGAGGTTAAGAGCTGATATGAATCACATATTCAAGTTTGTGACAGGTATTGATCAAGTGATTTTTTTAAAAGTTTTTTCAAGCTACAAGTAAACAGCATCACCAGAGGTCACCAATCTAAAATATATAACGAGCACACCAGTTTGGACATATGTAAACATTTCTTCATATAGAGAGTTGTTAGTAATTGGAAAGGTCTGCTTGATTCTGTGTTTCTTGTGGTTTAAAATGAGATATGACTCTTACAGAACCAACAAGAACCTTAAAGGGTATGATATGTACAGGGAGGCTTCTTTACCCTTGGCCAGAGAACCCCAGAAATGAGTGAATGAGGCTCTCCTGGTAAATTTCTACACTTACCCTGATTTCCAAATGGTTGACGTCTCATTCCAGGTGTTGGACCTGATCCTCTCATATATGGACCATAACTTCCAGGTCTGCCAGGTCCACTACCGTAAATGTTACCCCTCAAAGCACCAATTTCATTTCTCAGCTGTTCTAGATCTTCAGCTGGTGGCAGGGGACCTTCAGAGGACACAATCAAATAAGGACATGAATTAGATCAATCCATGAACAATAAATAGAACCGGGAGCTCGCGACTCAACAAACTGTGGTTTAATCCAAACTATACATCTTGTTTCATACTAAATCTCTCAGGTTCGATCGCATATCATATTATAAAATATTTCAAGAAATTTAAGATTATGCACTATGTGTAACATACATCGTCTAGAGCAGGGCTTCTCAACCTTTTTTACTCCACCGCCCACCTTTTACATTCTTTTTGTAAATAAGAAGCTTTTCGCCCACAAAAATAAACCTGAACTGAAATAAAGTTTACTTACTTTTAATGTGATCCTTGCGGTTGGTGCTGATTAACTAAAGAGTCGATGTTAGGTTTAATTTTTGTAAGAAACAAACGGAGGTCCCCTCTGTCTGATATTTTCAAGCAATTTCTCTCCTTTGTGAGAATATGATTCACAACACTAAACCCACTTTCAACCAAGTATGAGGTAGGGAAAGCTATGAGTAGTGATGAAATTCTGTCCCAAAGATTTGGATAGAGCTGGGGCATTTTCTTGTTTTGCCAAAGTTGTAAGTATCCTCCTTCATTGAAATTTGCTTTCGATTCAGTATCGTATGTCAATTGCAATAGTTCTTCTTGGCAGGCGACTTCAACATCATTCACGTCTGTGTTAAATGGCATTTCCATCCATCCAGCGACTTCAAGATCGAGGATATCTGCAAAGCGATTTTCCATGTCTTGTTGTAATGTAGTAAGATGTTTGCTAAATATATCCAAGTCATCTTCTGTGAGCTCATTTTCTATTCCTGACAAGCCTGGGAACTGATGCAATTCATTTTGAGCGACATTTATTTTGAATAATTTGAGTTTGTCGATAAATAAACATACTACTTTTTGCACTGAATAAGTGTCATAACTCTCCCTTGAAGATGCAAGTTCACCTCATTCAACTTGGTGAATATGTCTGCCAAGTAAACGACATGATTCTTTATTTCTCTTACTTGATGGCACAACCTAATTTCATTTTCACTCTCCAAAACTGCAACACAGTCTCATATAACTTTCGACAAAACGTATCAAGCATTGACCTTTCGAAAGCCACGAACTGCAGTATGCAGTAATAGTCGAACATGTTCTTCATCAGAATCCTGACATAATTGCGAAACAATCGATCATTTTTAGCATTTGCTTTTATCTTGTTAATTGCATTTACAGCAATATTCAATGATGAGTGCAGACTTGGACTCAAATTTTTGCAACAAGATGTTGTCTATGAATTATGCAATGAATACATCGAATAGTAGGGACTTCTCCTTTCAAGAATGCTATAAAGCCGCGATATCGACCAACCATGGAAGGAGCCCCATCTGTCGCGCAGGCGATGATGTTTGTAAGTGGGATGTTATTCTTATCGAAGTATGTTTTCACAGTTGCAAAAATTGATGCTCCTTTTGTATCTGCAATAAGCTTATCAGCAAAAAGCATCTCCTCCTGAAGTGTATTGCTATCATCAAAATACCGGACATAGGCCATTAGCAATGCATCATTGTCAGTAATTGTTGATTCATCTATTTGCAAAGAAAATGTCTTTGTTCGAAGTGTAGTTATCAAGGTCTTTTCAACATCACAGGCCATTTCATCAATGCGTCTCCTTACTGTGTCATTACTAAGTGGTAAATTTTTAGGGCGTTTCCTGGGTCCTGATGCATCATCGTTGAGATCAGTTCTTGAAAGCATGGAATTAATAACTTTTCACCAATAGTGTGTGCACAGCCACTTTTAGCAATGAGTTCTGAAATACGGTAACTAGCAATGAGTCCATCTGTATTCTTTTGAGTGTGCCTTTGAAACATAGAGGTTACGGTTATACGTTGTTTGAATTTTTCAGCAATATCTTGAAAAAATTCTATAGGCTTGTCTTTCTTTTCTGAATGTTTTGTACGAAGATGTTCTGCCAATCTAGACGGCTTCATTGCCTCATTTGAAAAAGATTTGTGGCATAACAAACACATTGGCATCAACTTATCTGCAGACGATTCAATAAAACCATATGCCAAGTAATCTTTTGAATACAAACGGGAATACTTTTTCTTTGGTCCCATTGTTTGAATATTACAGGGTTAATTCAAATTGTAAAATAACACAAGCTAATTAAATAAGCAGCACTTATTTAATGAGACAAAATAACAACCGACTGAACTTTGGAGCAGCGGGAGGAGAAACAGCAAAGCACCTTCTCCTAGTAAGATAACGTGATAACTGAGTGTGTTGAGCTACTACGACTCTGTCTTTCGATCATACGGGAACTAAACACATACTTAACGAGTACAAACGGTTACTCAACACGTTTGTTTTGATTTGCTCTTTGTGTAAGCTTAATTATTGAGTGTACCGAATTCGGTACTGACCTTGTTTGTTTGACTGACCTTGAGTTATGGCGCCAACCTTATTTTTGAAGGCTGATCGCCATGTAGAAATAAAAATAGATATACATGCTTAGTCCTTTGGGAGTAATGCAGTATTGTAAGACTAAAGTGCATACCGCCCACCTAATTTTACAAAACGCCCAGAGGTGGGCGCTACCGCCCAGGTTGAGAAGCCCTGGTCTAGAGGATGAATATCACTTTGTGCTAGAATGTCCCTTCTATGAGGACATTTGTCACATTTTGCACTTTTATCACCACCACTCATGAAGTTTGTTTGAAACAATTCTAAGAATTACAAGCGAATCTTTAAGTTTAAATGTAGCCAGGTTCATATAAAAGCTCTTCAAAAGCACGAAGAATCTTTAGCATAATTTTTATGTTGTATAAATTAAAACATTATTAATCCTTTCTTTGATTTAAAATTGTAAAATCAAAGTAGTTATTTTTGTATGAAGTAAGCTGGAGGCCTGAACATTGAATGAAAAATAAATATATATTATATTGGTTTTTGTCCATTATTAAATTGATAATTTTAATAATCAATATATGGAGATATAAAGACTGCAGGATTTCTTATATCTGTCAAAGTACAATCTTCAGGCATTTTCTTGTACATCAATGTTTGTTTGTTTGATGAGAGTTTAACGGCACCACAACAGCAAGGGTCAAATTGTGCCTAAGAGGTTAAATCATTCCAGAGGTTTGTTTGTTTGTTTGTTTGATGATGGCTTAGCGGCACCACAACAACTAAGGTCAAATTGTGCCTGAGAGGTCAGATCATTCTAGAGGTAGGAAGTAAAGGAAACAGGGGGAGAATGAGATAAATTTAAGGACAAAAGGTTAGAAAGCTGTGATTGTGAGGGGAGGTGCATGCTTGAAACAAAAACAAAGTAGAGAGGGGGTGGAAGAGGAGAATTAAATATGGTCGTAGAGGTAGGCATGATGAAGGAAGGAGATAATTTTATCTGGAGGATTTTTCTGGAAAAACTCAGCAATTGAGTTGTAGGGAGCGAGGGAAGCTCTGGGAAGGTTGTACAGGGGGCAAGCAAGGAGAACGTGATGGATTGTGAGGGTGCAATGGCAATTGTTGCAGAGGGGTTGGGGGGAGCCAATAAGGAGGTGGGAGTGGGTGAGATGAGTGTGACCAATTCTAAGACGGGTACTATGAACGTTGTCAATACGAGAGAGGTTGTTGATGGTGGCTTTGATCGGAATTGTGGGTTGAATGACATGGAGTTTGTTATCAATTTGGGAGTTCCATGAGGTTTGCCAGCAGCCCCGAACAAAGGAAGCGATAAGCGGTTTGATGTCAGAGAGGGTTTTGGGAAAAGGGGCAGGGAGGAGGGTAAACAGGGGGAGATTGAGAGAAACACGAGAACTAAAAGCCAGAAATCTGGGATCGAGAGAGGAGGTGTATGGGTGGAAAAATAATATAGAGAGAGAGAGAGAGGGGGTGGGGAAGGAGGAATAAATATGGTTGTAGAGGGAAGCATGATGAAGGAAGAAGATAATTTTCTCCGGAGAGTTTTTTTGGAAGAGCTCAGCTACCTAGTTGTGGGCAGCGAGGGAGTTCTGGGAAGGTTGCACAGGGGGAAAGCAAGGAGAATGTGATGATCAAGTTATAGAATACATCAGTAGGTGAAATGACATCTAAAACTAAGAATACAATGAGATTCACATTTAAGTCCTACTTTACCTCAAGCATCCAAATTTACTTTGAATTGCCATTACACTTACTGTACTCCAGTAATAAGTAACTGTTCACAATTTGTACTTCTTATTAAATGAAAAAATAAATAAAAAATGTTGGTTTGATGAGGGCTTAACGGTACAACGACAATGAGGGTCAAATTGTGCCTGAGAGGTCACATCATTCTAGTGGTAGGAAGGAAAGGAAACAGGGGGAGAATGAGAGAAATTCAAGAACAAAAAGCAAGAACAAAAAATCAGAAAGCTGTGATCGAGAGAGGAGGTGCATGGGTGAAATAAAAACAAAGTAGAGATAGGGGGTGGAAGAGGAGAATTAAATATGGTTGTAGAGGATAGCACGATAAAGGAAGGAGATAATTTTATCCGGAGGATTTTTCTGGAAGAACTCAGCAATTAAGTTGTGGGGAGCGAGGGAAGATCTGGGAAGGTTGTACAGGGGCAAGCAAGGAGAACGTGATGGATTGTAAGGGTGCAATGGCAATTGTTGCAGAGGGGTTGTAAAAAATGAGGTATAATTTTTGTTTGTTTGATGAGGGCTTAACGGCACCACAAAAGCAAGGGTCAAATTGTGCCTGAGAGCTTACATCATTCGAGGTAGGCCGGAAAGAAAACAGGGGAAGATTGAGAGAAATGCAAGAACTAAATGCCAGAAAGCTGGGATCGAGAGAGGAGGTGCATGGGTGGAAAAAAAAAAAAGTAGAGAGAGGGCTGTGGGAGAGGAGAACTAAATATGGTTGTCGAGGGAAGCATGATGAAGGAAGGAGATAATTTGATCCACAGGGTTTTTCTGGAAGAGCTCAGCTATAATCTTTAAATTACATAAGTGGAACAATTAAAAAAAACATACCAGAATTGATGTTCTTTAGAGCACCCTGTAATCTCACTATTTCAGCTTTCTGTTCCTCCAAGACATCATACAAAGCTGCAATCTCCTCTTGCTGTCCGGCTGAAGTTAATAAATTACATAATAAAGTCAGATAAATAATCAAGCATGAAACAAGACCACCCATAAGATTACAGCTTCAGCCACCAACTGCTTTTTTTTATGAAAATTTTATGCAAATTCAATCAATTTCTTCCATTTTCTGGTTCCTCCTCATATTCTCAAAATGTTTATCCTTTTGTTTTTCTTACAATCACTTGGTAACATCAGTCAAATTTGGATGTTAGGGAGGAGGGGGTGCACTTCTTGTTAGGTCATACAGATAACCAGCTACAGCATTTCTTTCATAACTCCCTTGTAAATTCAAAATTAATGTGCAAACCTTTATTTTACTTTTGCACTAAAATATGAGAATAAGTACACAACAGGGATTAATCAATATCATATGATTCTCATCTTCAAATTGTGTCTATTTTGAATAGACACTAAATGCTTTTCTAAGATCATCGGCTAAGATCGGCTTTTCTAAGATCATCAGCTAAGATCATCGGCTTTTCTAAGATCATCGGCTTTTCTAAGATCATTGGCTTTTCTAAGATCATCAGCTAAGATCATCGGCTTTTCTAAGATCATTGGCTTTTCTAAGATCATCAGCTAAGATCATCGGCTTTTCTAAGATCATTGGCTTTTCTAAGATCATTGGCTTTTCTAAGATCATTGGCTTTTCTAAGATCATCAGCTAAGATCATCGGCTTTTCTAAGATCATCGGCTTTTCTAAGATCATCGACTTTTCTAAGATCAACAGCTTTTCTAAGATCATCGGCTTTTCTAAGATCATCGCCTTTTCTAAGATCATCGGCTTTTCTAAGATCATCGCCTTTTCTAAGATCATCGCCTTTTCTAAATGCTGGTCATTTTTTTTTTGTCAGAACCAGAGCATTCCTTCAAAGAATTATGACAGAATTTTTAAAAACATACACAATTTTTATATATATATATATAGAAAATCCAAGTTTAAAAAAGAGCCAGATAAAATGAGAGTGAATTTGTTACCTACCCATAGTCTGGTCAGCGTGGTCTACTCTGTCCATTTCGGCCAAGAGTTGGTCTTCTCGGTCATTCAGCAGCTGTTGGAGTCGGTCCACCTCATCCTTAGCATCGGCCAGGTCTTGCTCAGCTTCTTCAAGTTGGTGTTGGACTGGATGAACTGACTGTATACAAAATAAAAAGGAAAGTTTAAAGATGACATCAAAGAAAATATTATCAAGTACAGTTTTTTTAATAGATATTGCAGAGACTCAATTTCCCCCACACCAAAGGCTTGTATTCAGTGGGGTTAGGGGCAATTCCTACCATGGCAAAATTCTGTAAGTAAAATGTAAGTAGCTGGATCTACCAGTATAAGATATGTTATACATAATCGTGCGATAAACTGTAAAAATTGAAAATATAAGGTCAAATGTCACCCACAATTGGTGATGATATTTTTAAATATAACTCATATTTAATGATGACTTTGTCCCTAGCAATTTTTTGTAAGAAAACTTTACTGTTTGCCCCCTGGCACCGAAAGCTGGATACGCCACTGCCTCCACACTTGCTTAAAGATGCAAGAGAGACAATAATTTAGATTTATGTACTTTGTGGCTTCTAAGATCAGAAGGTGTCTTCTTTTGCATCATATAAAATATTTTCTCACAAAAACTATTGCTGTCACTTATAAAACAGGGATGAGCCTCGCTAACAAAAAATCCCTGAACCTGAAGCATGGGACTTGAAAATACTGACTTTGATCAAGGTTATGCATAGGCTACAAGGCCAGACCTTCCATATGTGGTCACATAGTCTTTGTAATGTTTGTTTCACATCTTAAAAAAGAATTTCAAAGAAGAAAACCATGAAAATTTCAATAAGAAATCCCATAAAGTTGTTTTGAACTAATTTCACTTCCAAGTAACATTGTGCCAAGTATACCAGTTTCATCCCATCAAGTTGTTTTTAACTCATTTCACTTCCAAGTAACATTTTGCCAAGTACACCAGTTTCACCCCATCAAGTTGTTTTCAACTCACTTCTCTTCCAAGTAACATTGTGCCAAGTATACCAGTTTCATCCCATCAAGTTGTTTTTAACTCATTACACTTCCAAGTAACATTGTGCCAAGTATACCAGTTTCAAAATTGTTTCAAAGATTTGAGCTCCATGATAAACAATAGAGTATTACATGGTACCAAACTAGTGAATGTTCTCGCAAGTGAACATTCTCAAGCAAGATAAAGATGCTTAATCATAATTTCATACTTGTTATGCATTTCATTAATAAATTGCAGTATAGGAGGGGGAACCCTTGTTATAATGAGTTAAAGAGGAACCTTCATTTCATTATTGACATTGTTTGTTTGATGTGGGCTTAACGGCACCACGACAGCGAGGGTCAAGTTATGCCTGAGAGATTAGTTTGTTTGTTTTTTTTGATGAGAAATTAACGGCACCACAACAGCAAGGGTCAAATTGTGCCTGAGAGGTTAGATCATTCCAGAGGTAGGAAGGAGAGTAAACAGGGGGAGATTGAGAGAAATAGGGAAACTAAAAGCCAGAAAGCTGGGATTGGGAGAGGAAGTGCATGGGTGAAAAAAAACAAAGTAGGGAGAAGGGGGTGGGAAAGGAGGACTAAATATGATTGAGGGAAGCATGATGAAGAAAGGAGATCATTTCATCCAAAGGGTTTTTCTGGAAGAGCTCAGCTATTGAGTTGTGGGGAATGAGGGAAGCTTGTACAGGGGGCAAGCAAGGAGGACGTGATGGACTGTGAGGGTGCAATGGCAATTGTTGCAGAGGGGTGGGGGGGAGCCAATAAGAAGGTGGGAGTGAGTGAGGATGATAAAGCACCCTGCAATGCTACCAATTCTTCTGTTGTATACACGAACTTAAAGAATACTTTCATCCCTTTTCTTCCAAACTCTGCGACACGACTAACATTAATTTTACTTGAGTTTTCTCCTATTATGTAATATCAAAATTACCTGAGGAGCATCTACTGAATCTCTGCCACTTTTGAAACTGTCTCTTCCTGCCTGCCATGGTGACCTCTGCAACTTGCTTTGAAGTTCCCTCAATCTTCTGTCCTTGTCCTCCAACTTCAAATATTTTGAAGAAAAAAACCCGATAAATCAGACAAATGAATAAATATTTTGAAGAAAAAGACATAAATCAGACAAATGAATACAAAATAAATAACTTCACATTTATTTAAAAACTTATAATATTTCAATCGTCTAAAAAAGTTATATTACTATGTAAGAAATCATTCATTAGCAAAAGTTTATGAAAATCGACCAATTAGAGACAATGTAATGGATAATTGAAAATTTCACTAGAATTCTTCA
Organism: Chiridota heheva; assembly: GCA_020152595.1. Classification (NCBI taxonomy): domain Eukaryota; kingdom Metazoa; phylum Echinodermata; class Holothuroidea; order Apodida; family Chiridotidae; genus Chiridota; species Chiridota heheva. The sequence continues at coordinate 863,395 of JAIGNY010000927.1, forward strand.
TGATTTACATCATTTAGTGACAAATTAGGAAGCACGTTCTCAAAAGGCTTTTTACTAAACTATTAGAATTCTGCATAAAAGGATATATTCCCATAAGATTTTGGTGACATAACAATCTTCAAAACTGATCCAAGATCAAGACAATACAGACGTAACTTTTTGAGAGTCATTACTGAATCATGAGATATGATTTCCCTAAAAAAAAATTCCAAATCATTACCACAATTTTTTGTTAATAAGGTCATGTGTAATTTTGTTTCAGAAGGTATGCATGGAAATGCCCCTTAGAATCATTTATGTTACTTCCTACATACCCTAAATGCAAAGTCGTCCCTTGAACAGACAACGAGAGCAAAAAGATAAACCAATCATCTCGGTTTTAATACAGATGTTTGGATGTTTCTCACCTGTTGGGCAGCTAGAACATCATTTTCCCTGAATGCTTGTCGTAAACTTGCGATCTCATTCTGCAGTCTTTTAATTTCATCGTCTGGTGGGCTGGATGGTGTAGTTAGAGGGTTGCCTCTCCTTTTTGCAGCATCAGACTGGAAACAGAAATGAGCAAATATCTTTTTATGCAGTACTGCAATATATGTGCAGCACTAAAGCCTTCTAATTGCATGCAGACCTTTCCACTTAAAAAATCCCTTAAAAAGCTATTCCAATGAAAAGTTTAGCTACAAAGCTGTTCCACTGAATTTTCCATGAAAAAAATATATTAAAAGGAAGCCTACGAATCAACTGATTATTCATAATGCAAAATAGTAAAATAACTGCAAAATAAATTCATGAATATATAATCCTATCGTTTCCAATGTGATAAAATAAAATAGGAAAAAAAGAAGAGGAAATTAGGTAATAAATCCCTTGCCAAAATATAACAAATATCCCGCAAAAAGATTTCCAAGTTTGTCTGCTGTTTTAGGAAGAATTACAATACAAACATGGTTCACTAGCAAATACTACAATATTCATTAATCATCATGTGATTGAAAACCTTTTTAGCATCTGACAGCTGTTTCTTCAACTTTGAAATCTCCTCTTGCATTTCCTGTATTTCTTCATCTTCTTTGCCCCCAGTCTAAAAGAGGAAGAAAAATTTGACTGATATTTCCACTAAAATGTGCAGCAATTACATTATTGAAAGCCTATGTATGCCTAACTTATCAAGAGGAATTTTAAATTAACAATCTCTAAATGTTGACAATTTTGCAGTGGCTCAGTGGTTGGCGAGTCAGGCTCGTATTCAAAAGGTACCGAGTTTGATTCCTGTTGTGAGTGCTGCATTGTGTCCTTCAGCAAGACACTTTACTCTACTTGCTTCAGTTCACTCAGCTGTAAAATGAGTACCAGCACTGCTGGGAAGTTAATCTGCAATGGACTGGTGTCCCGTCCAGGGGGAGTCATGTACTCTCATCCGCTTGCGCCATCGAAACTGGGGATAAGCACACGCTCTATGAGCCTACAGGCTCGGTGGAATTAGCTTTTTTAATATTGAAAATAGCACAATGTCATTTCATTTTCAAATGGCTAATAAAAGTGAACCTTCTTTGACATTCGCAAAATGCAAATACCCAGAAATATTGATATAAGTCCCTAAATTTGCTTTCTAAATTTGAGTCATTGAAAATGCATTTTTCCTGTAAGATATCAATTTGGGGTATGGAAAATATCTAGAAGCTCTATAACAGAATCGGTTACTCTTCAAAATATTGTGGCAAAGGATCAAAAGCCATCATCAATCCATTATTAAGAGAGGTCTGCCCAGAAGTACATCAAAACTTTGACTTGAACAGTGTTTTATGCAATTTTTGCAATGGAAGGTTGTGCAAAGTTCATTGGTTTTGAACAAAAAAACTAAACTTGCCTCCTCAGGTTGATGGACCTCCAAGGATGATAAAATCATGACTGGGGACTGAAAAGTTATCAGAGGGCAAATACCTGCATAAAAGTACTTACAATGCCACAATACAAGAAAAGGGAAATTATTAGAGAAATTTAAGATAATGTCCAACTGGATTTATAATCATTTATAACAGCTAAGAATTTGGTATGTTTGCTTGTTTGTTTGATGGGGCTTAATGGCACCACAACAATGAGGGTCAAATTGTGCCAGAGAGGTCAGATCATTCTAGAGGTAGGAAGGAAAGAAAACAGGGGGATTAAATATGGTATGAGTGGCAATGAAGATTTTGTGACCTGGATTGTAAATTGTTGTTTTGAATGGGGTGAAATGATTTGTGTGCTGGAAGGGAAGATCGTCAAATGTGTTTCTCATTCCTAAATGATGATAAGTCATGAGCTTGTAACCAAGTATGTGTATTGAAAAGTTAATTCTTTGTTTGTTTGTTTAATAAGGGCTTAACAGCAAAAAAAAAAGAAGCTGGGATCAAGAGAGGAGGTGCATGGGTGAAAAAAACAAAGTAGAGAGAAGGGGGTGGGAGAGGAGGACTAAATATGATTGTGGATAGAAGCATGATAGAGGAAGGTGATCATTTTATTCGGAGGGTTTTTCTGGAAGAGCTCGGCTATTGAGATGTGGGGAGTGAGGGAAGCTCTAAGAAGGTTGTACAGGGGGCAAGCAAGGAGGACATGGTGGACTGTGGGGGTGCAACAGCAATTGTTGCAGAGGGGTGAGTGGAGCCAATGAGGAGGTGGGAGTGAGTGAGGTGGGTGTGACCTAATCTAAGGCGGGTAATGTGAACATTGTCGACATGGGAAAGGTTGTGGATGGTGGGTTTGATCGGAATGTGGGCTGGGATCGGGATAACAAGGAGTTTGCTATCAATTTGGGAGTCCCATGCGGTTTGCCAGTGGTCACAAACAAGGGAAGCGATAAGCGGTTTGATGTCAGAAAGGGTTTTGGGAAAGGAGGTAGGAGGAGGTTGAGGACAAGCTTAGTTTAGCTTCTTTGTTTCTTCTCAAAGAAAACCAATGCAATAAATTAATAATACTTCTACCTCTGTAGATGCTCGTTCTATCTTAGATGGTTCTTTCAGCTTTCCCTCAATTCTTTTTAACTTGCTTTGTAAAGCTGCAACCTCTCTATCTGCCTGTTGGAATACAAAACAAAATATTCAAAGGAAGCCTACGAGGGAGGCTTGTCTCAGTTCATACATCGTTGGTCTTTGTAAAATTGGGGATTGCAAAGCTTTTACGTCATTCTGGTTCTGGAATGCACAAGATCTCTGTCTGTTTGTACAGTTGCATACATAGCATTGTGTGTGTGAAGATTCAATTGTAGTGCATAACGTTATAACAATCTATAGAAACATTGTTTTTTTAATGTAATTGTCAGAAAGAAAAAGTGAAAGATTAGTAAGATAATACTACAATTGCAGTCACCAAATGAAAATTACAATGAGTGAAAAAAGAAAAAGAAAAATGGTTTTGGCAGGATTCGAACCAACAACTGTTGGTTCTGAAAAATCTAAAGTCATCGCCTTATCCGACTGGCCTATAGCAAGCTTATATATTCTTGGGGTTTTATTTAATAGGTACTGTGAAATAAGGGCCAACAAAAGATGCAGCAATTGGTCAAAATTTCCACCAATTAAGCAATTTGAATCAAGTTTTAAACATTGTCCATATGACAATTTTGCCTCTTTAACTGAATATTCATAATGCAAAAAAGTACAATAACTGCAAGATACATTCATGTCTACATAATCCTTTCATTACCAATGTGATAAAATAAAATAGAAAAAAAGAAGAGAAAATTAGGTAATAAATTCCTTGCCAAAATATAACAAATAACTCACAAAAATATTTACAAGATTTTCTGTTGTTTTAGGAAGAATTACAACACAAACATGGTTCACTAGCTTGTTTGTTTGATGAGGGCTTAATGGCACCACGGCAACGAGGGTCAAACTGTGCCTGAGAGGTCAAATCATTCTAGAGGTAGGAAGGAAAGGAAACAGGGGGAGAATGAGAGAAATAAATCATTTTTCTGTTGATGTTTTGACAGATTTATCCAACAAGTTTTTATGGTATTTTCTGAGCTGCAAATGTGGGGCAACTCATAATAAATAGTTTCATTGAAACTATATCATGGATTATATCTGATGTAGGTCCGGATGGTTGGACCGAAAACATAAATGAAGGATAAGATTCCATTGTTTTAAAGAAGTTTGTTTGTTTGTTTGATGAGGGCTTAACGGCACCATGACAACGAGGGTCAAATTGTGCCTGAGAGGTCAGATCATTCTAGAGGTAGGAAGGAAAGGAAACAGGGGGAGATTGAGAGAAACACCAGAACTAAAAACCAGAAAGCTGGGATCGAGAGAGGAGGTGCATGGATGAAAGAAAAACAAAGTAGGGAGAGAGAGGGGGTGGGAAAGGAGGACTAAATATGGTTGTAGAGGGAAGCATGATGAAGGAAGGAGATAATTTCATCCAGAGGGATTTTTAGAAGAACTTGGCTATTGAGTTGTGGGGAGCGAGGGAAGCTCTGGGAAGGTTGTACAGGGGGCAAGCAAGGAGAACGAGATGGACTGTGAGGGTGCAATGGCAATTGTTGCAGAGGGGTTGGGGTGAGCCAATAAGGAGGTGCACCCCTCAATCTGGTGACCCGCCTCTATGGTTCATCTGTGACATTGTATGATGAAGATAACTCTCAATTTACCTTTCCCTTCTGTCTCTGGGCCTGAAGCTTGTCTCTCTCCTGTTTCTTGAGTTTCTCCTGAAAGCTCTTGTGAAGCTGAGCCAGGGACTGACTGACCAGATCATCTCCATGCTGTGAGCAACAGAAACAAGATTGGATAAGGTACACTCTTATGACTAACATAACATAACATAACATAACAAGATGAAGGGCTAAGAAGGGTTAGTTCCTCCATAAAAAGCCCAAACTAACAACACCACCATCAAAGAAAAAATACAGAAAAATACCATCATGGTTCGCATGCCCATGCAAATTGACACCCATATCATATGACCCAACTAATTATAAAAATGGCATCTCACACTAAGTCCCATGTGGCATCCCATGTCCCACATGGCATCCCACCCCATGTCCTACAAGACATCCCATCCATCCCTTGTCCCACATGGCATTCCATTATATCTCCCACATGGCATCCCACCCCACGTCCCACAAGACACCCCATCCCATGTCCCACATGCCATCCCATCCCATGTCGCACATGGCATTCCACCATATGTCCCACATAGCATTCGACCATATGTCACACATGGCATCCCATCCTAGCTGAAACATGCAAGAAATAGCAGTAAGTCAAAGCATCACTACCAGATTGAAATTTAAAAACCTGAATCATATTGCCACATACTCTTCTCAACTCAAGCATGGTCAAACCAAGAATTTGCAACCTATATTCATAGGAGAGATTCTTTACTTCAGGAATAGGTCTAGTGGCTCTTCACTGAACCTGCTCCAAAATGAAGTTATCCTTCTCATAAAAGGGACCCCCAGCCTGAATAGCATACTCAAGGTGAGACCTGACTAAGTGCTAACACAAATTAGCCTCTCTACCAAGAAAACACAAATTTCCTCTAATGAACCTATTAATACATTATTGCAACACGATTCTGATGATATAAAACTGTGCCACCCTATGACAGTGCATGAATGAATAATTGATGAAACTTGTTTAATAGCATAAAGTTCATAGGGTGCCTGTTTGGTGGGGTATTACGGCATCACGACATCGATCGTCAAATTGAGACTAGATTATGGCAGAGAGGTGAAATACGTTGCCTAGATAGTGTGGAGTGCAGGAGGTAGGTAGGGAAAGGAGAGGTTTGGTTTGTTTGTTTGATGAGGGCTTAACGGCACCACAACAACAATGGGGACATTTTTAGAGCACTTATTTACCACATATACTCTTGTTTACTAGTAAAAAATAATTTAAAAATTCCCACAAATTCCTGTTTTTACAGTGATTATAACTGCCAGAGCCGTAGATTTCTTCCATGTCTAAACCAATCATTGTATTTGATCAAAATCAACTCCTCACCAATCTAATCTAAAATTGTTATTGCTAAAACACAAAATTTGCAGCCCAGGGCCTGCACCCACCACAATATCTGGTTCGTCCAGGTAATCTCCGACCTCCAGTATCCTCTCAGCTACCTCCTCCGGGTGCAGGGATGAATCCAAAACACCCCTCAGCTCCTCCTCTTGATCACGAAGACGATCCTCCAGCTTCTCTTTCTCTGCCTAAACCAAGACAGAAGAAACATACTCTCAGTTGCTTTTCAAAGTTGGATAAGTACAAGAGTTTGATCACATGATGACTTACAGCCTTGAAAGCTACAATCTTGGACAAAACTTGTTGGAACAGAAAAGTTATACTGCTTTTATGAACATACTTTTTCTTATTCTTAATCATTCAACATCCACATATCATAAATAATGATGCTTTTTTGTTAGTCACTTCTTCAATTTGTATTCTATTATTTCATTTAGCATATTTCATTCTTAAGACATGTGCATAATTTTATTCCAGTCCTCTACCTTAATATTTTGACCGCTTCTATCGCTCCTTACCCTATTCAATGTTTACCAATGTTAATGTTTGTTTGATGAGGGCTTAACGGCACCACGACAATGAGGGTCAAATTGTGCCTGAGAGGTCAGATTATTCTAGAGGTAGGAAGGAAGGAAAACAGGGAGAGAATGAGAGAAATACAAGAACTAAAAGCAAGAAAGCTGGGATCGAAAGAGGAAGTCCGTGGAGTGAAAAAAACAAAGTAGAGAGGGGGAGGGAGAGGGAGGGAGAGAAAGGAAGAAGGGGGTGGAAGAGGAGGACTAAATATGGTTGTAGTGTGAAGCAAGATAAAGGAAGGAGATAATTCTATCCCGAGGGTTTTTCTGGAAGAACTCTGCAATTGAGTTGTGGGGAGCGAGGGAAGCTCTGGGAAGGTTGCACAAGGGGCAAGCAAGGAGAACGTGATGGACTGTGAGAGTGCAATGGCAATTGTTGCAGAGGGGTTGGGGGAGCCAATAAGGAGGTGGGAATGAGTGAGGTGGGTGTGACCCATTCTAAGATAGGTAATATGAACATTGTCGACCACGAGAGAGGTTGCTGATGGTGGGTTTGATCGGAATGGTGGGCTGGATAACGTGGAGTTTGTTATCAATTTGGGAGTCCCATGAGGTTTGCCAGCGGTCACGAACAATGGAAGCCATAAGCGTTTGATGTCAGAAAGGGTTTTGTGAAAAAGGGTAGGGGGGAGGTTGAGGGCAAGCTTAGCGGCTGCATCAGCCCTGTCATTGCCAGGGATGCCAACATGGCTAGGTATCCTCAAGAAAATAATATTTTTCCTGCAGAGGGTGGGCGAAAGGAGTTTCCGGAGGAGGAGGTGGGATGCAAAGTTATCCCATTTAAGATTAAGTAAAGAAGTAAGAACAGCCTTGGAGTCGGAGAAGATGGCAAAGTGGCTGAGCGGGGAGTACTCAATAAAGTTGAGGGTGAGGAGGATGGCCTTTATACTTGGCTGAAAAGATGGACGAGTAGTCGGGAAGTCTGCTACTGAGGGTGATGTCTTGGATGATGGCAGCAGAAGCTGTCTTGTTGCCTTCCTTGGAGCCATTAGTATAGATGGAGGTTTAGTTTGAGAGTTGGTCTTTGATTTGGTTGTGGAGATTGATGAAGAGGTTAGGGTGGGTTTGGGTTTTGTGATGAGTGGAGAGTCCCAGGTAGATAGAAGGGAGGGGGTGGCCCAAGGAGGAAAAGTGGGCCAGGAAAAAGTGCCAAGAGTGGCGGAGTTGATGCAGAGATGGAGGTCTGATTTAATGCGTAAGATAAAGGAAGGGGATAGGGTTTTAGTCCTATCAAAGAAGGTGGAGAAATTGGGGTACCTAATGAGGTTGTAAACAAGGTTCTGGGTGTTGAGGACTCTAAAAGCATAAGAAAAGGCTAAGCTTGCTACATCTAAGTAGAATGGGGGGTTCGTTGGCTTCAATACGAAGGCTGGAGATTGAGGACGTCCTGTAGGCACCCTAAAAAAGCCTGAGGTTTTCATTATGAATGGTGTTGATGTGGTTGAGGTATGAGTTGTGAGCGACACAGTCGACAATATTGCCGTAGTCAAGCTTGGCACAAATGGTGAGCCTGAAGATTTTGAGGAGACCATGGCGGTTTGCACCCCAAATGGTGTTAAATAGGAGGCGGAGGTTGAGGGAGATGTTGCATTTCTGTTTCAGGTTGGTGATGTGTTGCTTGTAGGAGAGCTTGGCGTCTAGAGTTAAACCCAGGAACTTTGGGTGTTCAGCCTTAGGGATGCGATTGCCAATGAGCACTAGGTTCGGGTTGGGGTGGAGGTTGTTGAAATGACAGCAGTGCATGCAGACCGTCTTGTCTTTGGAATATTTAAAACCGTTATTGTTGCACTAGACTTGCAGCTGGTTGAGGCGAAGTTGGAGTCTATTTTTGACAAGAGGAAAGCTAGGGGAGGAGTAGAAGATGGTAAAGTCATCCACGTAGAGGGTACGTTTGATGTTGAGGCCAAGGTTGTCCGCAACGCATTAATGCTCAGGTTGATGAGAGTGGGGGAGAGGATGCTGCCGTAGGGAACGCCCTCTTTTGGGGATAGGGCTTGGAGAGGATGTGGCCAATACGAGCTTGGAACTGCCTGGGTGAGAGGAAGTTTTGAATAAAGATGGGGAGGTGGCCTCTGAGGCTGATTGTGTAAAGTTTGCGGATAATGCCATATTTTTAAGTAGTCTTGAAAGCTTTCTCGAGGTCGAAAAAGATAGCAATGAGGTGTTTCTTTTTTGCAAAAGATTTCCGGATAGTGGTGTCGAGCGTAATTAACTGGTCTAGGGTATTGCGACCTTTCCAGAAGGCGCTTTGGTGAGGGGAGAGGATTCTGCTTCATGAAGTTTGAGCAAATTTTACCTTTGACAATACTTTTTGAAGAATGGTTCTTAAAAAAATTCATGTGATAAAAATTGATATGAAAATCACTTGACAATATGAAACAGTCTTGTTCATAGCAAGAGTGGGAATAAATGATAACGCTTCAAGCTGAAAATTACACTTTTGTGAAGGATGGATGGACCAATAATTTGTCAAAATTGGTAGATTGTCTTTATCTGTCAATTTCTGAGCAAAAAAACATCAGCAGTTAAAACAATAAATATTGGTTTTTGAATCATGCTTGAAATTTGCAGGGAAAGCTAATAAAATTGACAGTTGAGGGGGACATATATCAATTGCCATATCACAAGATCACAAATACATTTATTATATTTGCCGTGAAGACGATTATAACAAATTACATTTGTAAAATAAAGACTACACCTAACAAGTGTGCATGTCTTTGGGAGGGGACATAGTGTCCACATGTGCAATATTGGGGGCCATGGAATGCATTTTACGCGTATGTACCTGTAACACACGCAGCTGAGCTGCCACTTCATCTTCATCCTTGCCTTGTTTTGCACTTCCATCCCAGTCAGGTCTCCGGTTTGCGCTCTCTGCTGCTAACTGCATTTGTATCTCTTGTTTTTCTCTCTGATATACACAAAAAAGTTTGAGGTTTAGACATTTTTGGTTTTATTGATAGATCAAATTGATTGATTAATGGGTCTATTTTGACAACATTAGAAATGGCTTTGCTTAAAACCAGGAACATCTCAACCGGCTCTCAAATGGAGCAGGGCCGGTCCAAGAAAAAGCTATATATTTCTGTATACAATTTCACCTCTCCAAGGCTCCTTCAAGATAACAACTACTCCCGTATTTTTAGTGACACACAGAATATAATGGCATTCCTTGTAACATAAGTAGTAACCTTAATCAATGCTAGCATTGTTTGTCTTTGCTGCTGGGGAAAGGTGAAATAAAATATGAGCATACAACTATTTAAACCTCAATGTTATGATGCAAACTTAATCTTGTGGAATGATGTGGTTAATTTGCTGTTTGAAAATTGCAGGCCAAATTTTTAAGCAGTGCCTTTACTAATGAATGTTTGATTGACTGATAGACAAGGCTTCAAAGGTCTCAAAGGCCTTGCTTGGTCGAAGAATGATACTCCAGTGAAACTATTATGGTGGAGGATTATAAAGCACTAGATCTACATGGGAACTGGAAAACTTTCAACTAATGTCATCAAATATTTACGAACTGTTCTGATGAACACACACAAAAAAACAAAACACATATCATCAAGTTAAAGAAGTCTGCATATAATTTATATATTGGTTGCCTGATGGATCTACTTTGACGAAGATTGATTGATTGAATGAAGTTTTGGGAAAACCCTGTCAGCAAGTCGGCTCCTTCACTACAACTATTGGGGCTGAGGATTAACAAGAACTGTTGGAAGGACAGTATGCTCGACTATTCAAAGCTAGTATAGAGAACGGGCTTATAGAGGGAAGTATATACAGAATATACAAAATAGAGAAGTGCTGTGGCTCAGTGGTTCATGAGTCCTGCTCGTATTCGAGAGGTACCGAGTTTGATTCCTGTCGTAAGCGCTGCATTGCGTCCTTGAGCAAGACACTTTACTCTACTTGCGTCAGTCCACTCAGCTGTAAAATGAGTACCAGCACTGCTGGGGAGTTAATC
>JAIGNY010000924.1:0-40558 GCA_020152595.1 Chiridota heheva
GATAACTTGACAAAATGATTTGACATTGAATTTATTTTAAAGAATTATAAGGTTAACTAAACTGGAAGTTACTTTTTATTTATTAGTGTACCATGGATATGGTGGGGCATGTATGTACACAGAAATGTTTTTGAACTATGTGTGTAAGATGATAACAGTTTGTTGTTTCTTTTGTGTGTTTTTCTGTGAGATGATGAGCATAACATTGTGTTGTCTTTTAAGTTTGTTTATTTTATTGTGAGTGATAAACTGATTGAGATTTTGATAAAGTCCCATTGAATTAATTTTACCTGCATTTTTTTTACTTATTATGTATGAAATTAATCATATTTGTAATTGATTTTATATATAATTATTTTGATATTTTTAAATGTTGTTTCTTAAAATGCTTATAATTGTTAATGTATTTATAATCAAAAAAATATACATCAAATTTGGTTTAATTTGGTAACACATTAACAACAGCAGTCAATAGTACCAGAGATGTTAACTTAAAAGGTACATTCCGTCATTTTAATTATGATAGAAGACTATTAAAAAACAAAATTGGGTACAATTCATGTTGATATCTTTTCAGTTTAGGACTTATTGCATTTCAAAGATTGCATGAATGTTGTTGAAAAGTTATCTAGTGGTGTACAGTGTTATGTCATAAAGGCAGGTCCAAGAATTCTCATGTAAATCTAAATTCATGTCTGGGGTGGGTAAAAGAAAAATACATTTCTTATCTTAGAGTGTAGCGTTTCGTGATAGCATTTGTACTATTCAAATGAGCAGATGGGAAAGGTTCATGAAAGCGCATTTTTATAAAGTGTATGTTATACCCCATCTCAATAAAACAAACAAAAATGCTTCCAAATTTAGGAAGAGGCAATTAATTTTCAAAAAAGTGTACAAAAATTATCTTGGATTTGCCTTTTTGACATCACACTGTACACTGTGAGGTCACTTTTCAACACACTTGCACAATCTTTAAAATACAATAACACCTAAACAAAAAAAGATATCAATATGAGTTTTACACCAAATTGTTTTTTCATAGTCCTCTATCATTTGATTGACTAAAAAGGATCTATGGTGTGAGATGTATTAGGGGAAACGCAAGTCTTCCAAAACCGCAAAATTGGTTTGATCAAGATTGTTTTAAATTTTAACCAAGGGTTAGGAAAGCGCTTAGAGAACATAAAATACAACGTAGCAATAAAAGTCGGGAACGTTTTTGTGATATAAAGAAAATATAAAGAAGATATAAAGATACAATAAATTCATTACATACAAGAAAACACAATTTATGGAAAATAAAACAAAGGAGCTTCTTACTTTAGAAAAACAAAATGACAATAAGAAGTTTTGGGCTTTCTTTAAAGCTCCCACAAACAAGAATACAAATGATATTCCAGCTATTGAATGGTTTTAATACTTTACATCTCTTTTTGAAGTTAACGATTCTACAGTATATTTTGATATTTCATATTCCTCATTGGAAGTTTCTGATGATATTTTGGATGTCAACATTACAATTAATGAAGTTGAGAAAGCAATCAATTCACAAAAACAAGGCAAAGCTCATGGTATTGATGGTGTTCAAATTAAAATCATCAAAAATTCACCTAAGGTGCTGAGGCGTGCTTATACATGCATTGTTTGACAGAATTCTTTGTACTAGCAAATTTCCCAGTGCTTGGCAAGTTGGAATAATTAGTCCCGTATTCAAGAAAGGGGATAAAGACTTACCAAGTAGTTATCAGCCTATAACACTATTGTGTGCTTTAGGCAAAGTTTTTACAAAAATGTATTTAGTAGACTATGTGATTGGCTCATAATATCCGTTCTCTTGCTCAAGCAGGTTTTCGAGCAGGGTTCTCTACGATTGATAATTCCTTTGTACTTCACACAGTCATTTCTAAAGCATTTAGTAAACCACGCGGAAAACTTTACGCTACGTTTGTTGATTTTAAAGCCGCATTTGATAACATCAATCGCAATATTTTATTCAAGAAACTTAATAATATGGGAATGTGGGGTAAATTCTTTGAGATACTTATATCAATGTATAGTAATATTGAGTTATGTGTGAAGAAAAAGGACGGTCTTTCCCAAAAATTTGATTGTGCGAGAGGTCTAAGACAAGGTTGTAATCTATCCCCGTACTTATTTTTACTTTATATCAATGATATTGAAGAGCGATTGAAGTCCACAAACACTCGAGGAATTCTTATAAATAACAATAATATATGTTGTCTTCTTTATGCAGATGACATTGTTATCCTTTCAGAAAATGTTTATTCCTTGCAAAGTTTACTGAATGTTTTCCACGATCATTGTGAAGAAAATGATTTGACTGTAAACTCAGATAAAACGAAAGTAATGGTTTTTAGAAAGGGTGGACACATTGCAAGAAGTGAACGTTTTTATTTCAAAGGCAAAATTATTGAGACTGTAAATAACTATAACTACTTAGGATTAAATTTTACGCCAAAAGGAGTATGTTCAAAATCCCAAGTTCAACAGAGTTCAAAGTCTAAGGTTGCTTTATTCAATTTTAGGAATTTTTTGTCTAGAACTATTGATTAATCTGTAAGTAATGTCCTTCAAATTTTAGATCATAAGATAATGCCTATTTTAACATATGGTTCTGAGTTATGGGGTATCAATTTGTTTCATAAATATGTTTTAGGTTTACCACCAAATGCCATAAATATTATAGCTCTAGGAGAGCTGGGTTGCTTTTCCTTTAAAAGTCAAACAATACTAAAGCAAATAACATATTGGTTAAGACTTCTTATTCTTGATAAAGACAGGTATCAGACTCATTGTTATGTAGAACAAAGAGTATTAAAAAATAAAGGAGTGCCATCATGGGAACTGTGTGTTAAAAATGTTTTGTATGAAACTGGGTTTGGTAATGTTTGGGAAGGGCAGGGAGAAGGGATTACTACACATTTCTATGAAAGTTTTAAGCAGCGAGTTTTTGATATAGATAGACAGAACTGGTTGAGTGATATTAAATCTAGACGTTCTTTGCATTGTTATGCACAATTTAAGACAGAAAGTTATGCAGAGCCATTTCTATTATTCAATAATGTTTTTAAGCTTAAAAAGTTGGTCTCTAAAATCAGATGTGCTTGCCTTGAAATTGAAGTCAACAAGAGCCATTACTGTAATATATCCTATATACAGAGGCTCTGTCAGGTTTGCAATTTAAAAGAAGTTGGAGATGAATATCAGTTTCTCCTAATTTGTCCATCCCTTTCTGAAATCAGCTGTAAATTTATCCCAAAATATTTCTTTCAACCCGCAACTAGAACAAAATGTAATACTTTATTAGCAGCTAGTTCTAAATACTTATTTTTGCAGTTATCACACTTTATTCTAACGCAATGAAAGCAAGACGTTTGTTTCTTTCTCTTTGATTATTGTTTGTTGTAAGAACCTCAATCATGTACCATTTAATTTATCGTTTATGTTTGTGACATTGGCCAGATGACCTAGAGCACTGTAATAAATTGTATTGTATTGTATCACATATATGAAAATTCACAGAATATTCCTTTAAATCAAAGGTAACATGAATATAAGGAGGTGACAGACAGAAAAGGAAAATAAAGTCTGAATGAACAAATAAATAAAAGAGTCCCACTAACATATTCTTATTGCTATACCTCATGGCTGTACCACACATTTATAAGAAATCTTGTTTTTCAAACAATTTCCTTGCATGGTTTTGCTGTTTTGAGACTGTGATTTTGACCAAGAATCTTCTTAGCTATTGTAATAGGTAGATAAATTAGGTATTTTACATCTCTTTTCATCAGCTAAGGTTATATATATAGATGTCCATGGCTGGTAAATTAAGCGTTTCGTGATAGCATTGTTACTATCATAACCGAATACACAGACGACGACCCTGTCATTGTAATTGTGTGTTCACTCATCGTTTGATAAACCAGTTGTGAAGCAAGGTGAATGAAGACCAACCATCCAGAGAATAGAGTGATGATGATTGATGGCTTGTCACAAATTGTCACGTCACAAAATTCCTAATTTGTCACATGTCTCAAATGTCACATAATTTTTGGCACCTTTGCACAGAATGTAACATCAGTTTTGCCTGTCACATATGACTGGCATAGATTTACACATCATGACCAGTTGACCGGTGATGCTCTTAGAAAGGATCATTTGCTTATGTCTGTTTCATGAACATAGGAGTCTACCACTAAAATGCAACATTAGATTACATGGCCTAGTGCCAATGAGTGTGAGTGAAACACAAAATGTTAGACAAATTTAATACATCTGTTTAGCTTCATTTCACAGAATGTCACAGATGTTTGAAAAGTGATATTTTGTCACAAAATGTCTTTTATGTAACAGACACTCCATTCTCTGCCCACCATTTTAGCTGTTTCTTACCTTGTTTTGCTTACTTATAGTATCTATGAGAAAGTTTGTGCAGACATTATCCACATTAGACACCAAGATGCCTGAGTACTCTGGCACACTGTCATCTGGGTAGATGTACTCCTCCACTCTATTGGACCAGTGTTCCCATTCACCTAAAGGGAGACAAAGACTCTCATATACTTATTGTATTGAAGACATTTCAACATACTTATTTAGGGTTAATTAAGTTTGATATGATCAGATCAAGCCAGACATAAACTTGATTTAAGGTTCATTTGATGTAGAAATCAAGGTATATCAATCAATATCAAGTTACTTAATCTGCGCCATTTTTTACCTGGCAAGATCTGGATTTTATATAATCCCAGATAGGCTCCAGATCAGATCTGGGATTTATATCTGGGATTTATATCTGGGATTTATATCTGGGATTTATATCTGGGATTCATATCTGGGATTTATATCTGGGATTTATATCTGGGATTTATATCTGGGATTTATATCTGGGATTTATATCTGGAATTTATATCTGGGATTTATATCTGGGATTTATATCTGGGATATATATCTGGGATTTACATCTGGGTTTTCTTGGAGGGAATTCAAATTTCTGTCATTGTGTGTTTGAATTTCACAGCCTTTCAACAGTTGAAGTAAAAAAAATTAAGCACAGTATAAATGTCTGAAATATTTACAATGATGATAATAATATAATTAATAATATGAAATATTTAAAAACAAAACGGTAGTGGGTACAATACAAAAGATTAGTTATTTAAGAGAGACTTAAAGTGCTATTGATGTGGTGGACACTAGATGAACTATCATGTACAAACAAACCACACTGATAGTATTTCATGTTGCTGAGGTATGAAGACTTCCAAAGACAATTGAAGATTTAGGTTTAATTATTTGTTTGGACACTTTTGTTTGTTTGTTTGATGAGGTCTTAACGGCACCACGACAACAAAGGTCAAATTGTGCCTGAGAGGTCAGATCATTTTAGAGGTAGTAAGGAAAGAGACCAGGGGAAGAATGAGAGAAATTCAAGAACAAAAGCCAGAAAGCTGTGATCGAGAGAGGAGGTGCATGGGTAAAACAAAAACAAAGTAGAGAGGGGGTGGAAGAGGAGAATTAAATATGGTTTTGTCCTCATTAAACCATATAAAGCTATACTAGAGAGGAGATCCCTAACTCATTTCATGTATACTATAATTGATCATTATTTCAGCCCATGCTTTAAAATTTGTACAACAAACTTTTAAATCAGAAATGAACAATCATTCCACAACATTAACTTTACTTCTTGCTACCAGCCCATATCAAAAGATACTTTTTCTCTAGTAGCAAAGACAAACAAAGACACCCTTTGTTTACCAAAGTTCTTTACAGGTTTGTATTGGGATATATCTGTGTTGCTAAATATACTTCAGTAGTTCCAGCTGGAATCTGAGAAGGGATATGGCAAAGGAGCTTTGAAAGTGACACCACACTTGTGTTTTGGAAATAAAGGAAATCATAAGTCGTGTCGATGCCGGCATTGTACCATCTTAACGCTGTTTCAATTTTCTGTGCTGGCATTACTAAGCTTCAACTTACCATCCTTTGTGACCACAAATTCAAATATAGTGAAGCCACTGTCCTCGAGCAAGTCAGGGTAACTGAGATTGCTGTTGTGCTCCAGCATGAATGTCTGCATCTTGAACCGATCCTCCAACTCCAATAGCGCCCCCAGACTCCACATGAGAGAGAAAATGAAGAGCTTCTCCAGATGACCAGCTGACAGCACATGATGGTCGTGGTCATGCTCTTCTTTGGCAGGGATAAGACCTTCCAGAAGGTCAATGGCCTGTAATTAAAAAAACTTAGTTTGGGTAAAAACACAATCTTCATTAGAATTGTTGTCCTTTAGACCCATCCAACCCACACCCTCTGTTTTCTCAAATTCAGGTTTAATCCACACCTTTCAACCTAAGAGACTTATTTCACTTACTAGCAACCAGCTTTTGTTACACTATACACGACACAGTAATAATCTATACAGTCCAACTAAGAGCCTCCTCAGGCTTTTCGCAGTTCACTTGCTAGCAACCAGATACTGTTACACTGTACACAATAGGTCATTCATCTGGGGTTCAAGCCACATCCCTGCTTTGCAGTGAAACAGAAACAGATTAGCCTTTGGCTGAATTTAAATATAAGTATGCATATGCCTGGAGGACTTTGTGCAAAGCCCATGATTGATTGATGGACCATTTCTCCTAAAGACGGTTATTTCATCATGTTGCCATGCTCAAATTGATGTGCACATTGTTTCTGAATACAATGTAAGCAGTAATCAAAATTCCAGCTGTTCAGAGAACAATGCTTTTAAAGCAAGAACAGTGAACTTTCAAATATCACTGTCCATGGACAGTGTGTTTTTTTTCTTTTTCAAACAAATAGCATCAATATCCTGCAATATATTGTTTTCATGCTTATAAAATGTGTTCTACGAGTAAAATCCCTTGTGACAAATATCTTTTTAAGTATGAAAAACCTTTCTTTTCCCGCAATTGCCGGTGCAATCGATCATAGATGGGCCGCTGAAAGTATGTCAATACTCATTCCATGTGGAAAGTATTTCAGCCGTACCTGGGGAACAGTTACCATATCAGGCTTACCAGGATCCTAGGCTAAGTTTACCTGGAGATTGATCTACTATCAGTTTTGTGGATGGGGACTTAATAATTATAGCATTACACACTTGTCGTCCGCCAATTGGAGAATTTATTTAAGTTTTGTATGCACGCCTGAGAGTGCTTAAATCAAGGCCAGGATTGAGGAGCCATGCATACCTCCTTGCATGAATTGTGTTATTTCATTTTATACAAAAAAATGCTAGCTTGAAAAGTGCTCCATATGAAATAACTAGAAACAATGATATGTGTTTGTTTGATTTGTTTGATGAGGGCTTAATGGCACCACGACAGAGAGGGTTAAATTTTGCCCAAGAGGTTAGATCATTCCAAAGGTAGGAAGCAAAGAAAACAGGGGGAGATCAAGAGAAACATGGGAACTAAAATACAGGAAGTGAATGGGTGAAAGAAAGAAAAAGAGTAGAGAGAAGGGGGTGGGAGAGGAGGATTAAATATGATAATTCCAAGAAATTAATTTAATGGGGATACATGACCTCATTAAAATGACCTTTGATAGTGAACCCAATTTTAAAAAAATATAATTTCCCACCACATGGTATGATGAAATTGACCATGTTCCTTGTATAACTTCGATAATCAGCCAGAAGAGGTTAGAATTAGCGATTGACTCACACATTATAATTTATACAAAACAGCTCATAACTTTGGTTTGAAGCATAATCATTTTTTTCAAACTTTTCATTTTTCTCCCTTTTGCCATTATATTTTTGTTTGCTGGGAAAATTATTTTTCCAGCATGTAGTATGGTCAAATTTGAAATTCCCCCTCCCCCTTCCCCCACGCTGATTGCCAAAGACGTAACATTTTGTGCTGTATATTAATCATTTTAAAAATATCTTTTTTGTTGTTTCATTCACATCCTTAATACTCTTTTCCCATGAGTTAGCTATTAAACACAACTATCATGAGTTCCGTTATGTATTTACCCCGCACATACAATACGATACGTGTTACAGCCTTAGTTTGCTTAGAATCTATAATTTCTGTGCAGCAGCCATCTGACTATTATTTATTTCTTGTTTCTCTTACAAGCATATTATGATGAAAAAGGTGTATATTAAGTCCAATTTAAATTAAAGCAAGGAATTTGCTTTTTTTATGACGAAAATGTTGGAACAGTGAAATTTGAACCACAACAGTGTTCTTTAAGAAAGCACTGTTCTGTAAAGCGGTGGTCAATAATTTGACCCCTGGTAGGCAATATCATCCATCTTATACATGCAGAGGATTGTTGACGGCATAGAATTTGGGGGAATCGCTTTCAACTGCAAAATACTTGGACGTTTTAAACCGTTAGGTATAAAGTGAGAAAATGTTGGAAGAAAATAAAGTGCATAAAAAATCATTTCAATCTTGGTATCTTTTCTTGAAATTCCTAGTTTTTATTAATAAAATGATTTTTGCTCTTTAAAATTGTAATTAAAACACAAAGGCAACCATAAGAATAACATAAAACACTATTTTCTGCATGTATATGCAATTTTTGTGTATTATTCACCAATCTAAAAGATGTCAATTTCAAAACCATTTAATTAAAGAGTACACAGTAAATGCCACCAACAATACATCTTCAACTAAACGATTTGTACCTATACTATTCTTACCCTGGACAGATATGATGAGCAATGATAGGAACATGGAGTAAACAGGGGGTGAATAGGATTAGTGATGAGTTAAGGAGACTAAAAGGATGTGGATCGGGCATGTGATGAAGCAGGAGAGACGAGTCATGCAAGAGTAGTAATGGAGTAGTCTGGCACTAGAGGGCAAGAAGAAGGAAAGTAGGAACGCCAAAGGTAACATGGAGGAGAACAGTGACAAAACAGTAGAGCTGTGAACGTTTAGGGATTTTAGTAAACGTGTACACGCCCAAAAAAGCGAGCGTGTATCATGTACACGCATTTAGTACAGTAATTTTCAGAAATACACCAAATTTGCTCCAAAACTACAAGGCGAAGAAAAAAAAATCACGGAACCAGTATGGCAAAAGTACTAACTCCATTGCCCAAATAGACGCTGAGCTTTGCTTTCCAAAATGTAAAAAGTTTACTTCTACAGTATAAACCATCATTTTTATGGAAAGTTTGCATGGAAATTCAGTTTAGAAAGAACAGTTAACTTCCTTTCAATGTCATTTAAACTGAACATCGCTAATTTTTCTGTCCTATTCGCTACAGCTTTCAAAGTTCATCTGTGAAAATCTTGCATACTAGGCCTATGATATACCTCGCCGTAAAACATTTCAAAACTACGCCACTACCACCAGGAAGTTCTGAAATATCAGTCCTCTCAAAAAAATGGCCGCCATCTTTGCGATGCATGCAGAATTTCAGCTCTGTTAAAACCTTTTTTTGTTGGTTTATTAAGCAATATTTTTTCTTTCTTGCAAAATTTATTTGAATCAGGTAATATTTACATTTAATTGTCACGATTCAAGTATTTTTCAAGTGTTTTTTGGTCAATTTAACAGCTTGTAAAACGGGCCTTGATTGCGTGGGATTTAAAGCCTTATGGCCTAATGTTAGGCCTATAGTTAGTTTCACTGTTTACTGCTGCACATTCGCAGTGCATTTTACAAGTTAGATTACTCAGATTTCGGCGAAATCAAAGTGCATAATATCCCCATTCATTGGTGATTACTGCGCATTTGTGATTCGCACATTTAAAAAGGATTATGCTAATCGAGTTTAGTTTGTAAAAAGTCATTGATTGGAATTTTGTTAGCCGAATGTGTGTGTAATTTAAATCATGAATGGATCATAATGATTTTCAACGGCAAGACTGACTATGAAAAACGATTACTCGCAATGAAGTAATTAGTAAACGTTTACAAGATTTGCGAGCGTGTAGCGTGTACACGCTAAACGGTCACAGCTCTACAAAACAGAGGGACAGAAATAGGGGGAGAAGCTGGGAAGAGGTACAGATAGCTGCAGAAGATCGTGAAGGTTGGAGAGTGACAGTCATGGCCTTGTGTGCCTAAGGGCACAGTAAGATTTAAGGAGGATTATTCTTAGCAATATCAGGAAATCTGAAACCGAGCAAGCAATAAAATACCTGTTTGATGTAATTACACTCCAGAACGACCATCTTGGCTCTGAGGGTCTGACTCACAAATTGGGAAAGGTCATCAAAGATCTTGTCAAACTGCCCCTGCAAAATGGCAGACTCTTGCGGTTGACGCTGATTCAGCCAGCTCTGTAAAGAAATATTTCATGAAGAACAAAGTAAAATGTCTGGCTTGGTACCAAGGCACCAAGTTAGTTGTTTTTTTTGTTTTGTTTTTGGTTCACATTGCATTCCTAAGGCAAATCAAGATTAGAATTTAACATCTAACAAGTATATCTGTATTAATCTGTGTTACAAGTATTATTCAGTCTCTCAAGGTAAACAGTAAAAATTACAAAATAACTATCACTATTATAAAGGACTGCATGGAACCAGCACTCTGAAATGTAATTTTTCTGCAAACTGGTTTAATCTAAATGATTTTATTTCCACATTCTGTATCAAATATGCAAATCAATAAAAATAATAGATAAAAGCACAGCATCTACCTGAAGAATTGGTCTCCAATCCATGACAGAAGAGCTCATGTACACCATGCCATTCCTGGAAACGGTCGCTGGGGATGCATTGTCTATGTTATGCACTTCAAATATAATCTTACAGGTTGGTGACATGGGGATGCGATCTCCATTGGCTAATGTCAAAGTTCTGTTGTCGTCCAGGACGCTGTTGAGATTCTCAATCCAGATGGCATCCACTGGACCGTCCAGTACAATCCATATGTGTTCCCCTTTGAGTAAATCAGAAGAGAAAATTGTTCATAATCTCAAGAAATAAGGTACGTGGGGTTTAAAAGAGATGGTCAAGTAGTGTCAGAGAGATTAGATTAGATTCGAAAAAAGGCAAAGGGTGAAAAAGTGTGGGGGAGGGGTAAAGATGGAGATCACATGTTGTTGTAGTATTTTATGTGATGAAAAAAGGAGATCATTTTTTTGGGGTAGGTTATTGCTGCAGAGATCAGTGATGGTGTTGAAGGGGTTGAGGGATGCTATGTAGAGGGTGAGGAGGATAGGATTTTGAGAATGTGTATTGAGAAGAATGTATTGACTATTCATGCTAAAATGCTCAATTTCAAATATTTCTTTTTAACAAGGCTTTAGGTAATTGTAATTGTTTATGTTATTTAGTGGCATGACAACATCTGTGGTCAATAGTGTCAGAGGGCTAAAATTACAAATAGTTAAAATTACTCTTATTACAATCAGCCAAAGTAGAGAAAAGTGCTACCTTTCTTCCCTTTAAGAGTTTTCCTCCACAGCGTGGAGAAAATACCATCTGTCCAGTCATTGGTGGACACATCCAGCCGCCCAAACATCTGAGGGGCAGTAATAGCCTTGGGGTTCATCCTCATCTCTTTGTGGGGTGCACCACAGTCCCCCATGGCCTTCATCAAAATGTGGATACAGCAGCTCTTGCCTGCCCCACTGGGGCCTAAGGTCATCATACCGTGACGGACACGCTGGGTCTCAAATAACTGAAAAGTGTTTTAAAAATGGGTAAAAAGATAAACATTATTCACGCAACATTAGGAATAAAATTTCTAATCTATTTTAAATAAAAGATTGAATTGATAGACTTCAGAAGTTACCTACTGCTCATAACTTTTTCTAACTTTAGAAAGCTAGCCCCTTCCTCAGGCAAATCCTGCCGCCACCCGTGACTTACCTGCACCACTTTCAGGTTCCATGCTGGATGGTTAACCAGCCCTGCAGCATCTATCTGGTGTGACAGGGCTACCTGCAGCTCCTCATAGGTGGCATTGTCCAGCTGAATCCCTGGGAACAAATCACTGATCAGACTCAAGAACAGGGGCTCATCCTCATCCACCTTCAAAAAAGAATTTGAACAAAAGTACATCGTGAAGAAATCTGTTAGCTCACTTTCAAGTTGTTTGTTTACATGACCCTCCCTTGCAGGACCTTGGCATGACTCTCTTATGGAGTATTACTGCCAAATCTTGTGTGCCAAGTGCACAAAGTTTCATGTCTATGATTTGGAATTGCAGATGGGAAGCTAAAATCCTGCAAACTAGACAAGAATTTTTGATCTCGGAGGTGAATCATGATTGGAAGAAGCATATTATGCTAGTGATTATGCCACACTGCTGTGTTATGATATATTGATGTCTCGGATCAAAACTGCAATCTTGCTTTAATTTTAAAATCTAAGGAATGAAAGAGAGAGGTGTAAAAAAGTTGAATAAAGTGGTGGAGTCTTTTAAGTTATGTACAAGTAGTTTTTGGACAAGTGATTTCAGAACATTCAATCATGACCAAACACTGATAGATGTGAAATTATTGAAAAAACATACCAATGATGAATTCAGCATGTCAACAAATATTTGCAGAATGCAAGTATTTTACCAATCTTTTGCAAATTAGTTTTGTCAAAGTGTACAAAATAATACTTAAATCAATGATTACCAGTTTTGATAGGTTCATGTCCCTCAAGATTCTCATGACGATGGTTGACTCGCTGTCCTCTGGTCGTGCTCTCTTGTTGGACCCCAGGGTACGCAGCACGGACAAGATGTTCCTCAAACCAAAGTCATAATGGACCTACAAATAATGCAAGATTCATAGAACAACTTATTTCAAGTATATTTGTAATACTGAGGAATACTTGGCAGTCTGTTTAATTTGTCCCTTCTGAAATAATCTTTCCTGTAACTAATAGACCACAGGTTTTTCCCCCCAAAATAAAGCGTTAACCTTACTCTACAACACGGCGATAATATCGCTGTTTTCAAACTACTGTACCTTTTTATAAATATAAAATCGGGACCTTACCAATATCCTATAGGGGTGTGAAAAGTTTAATTGCAAAGACCATAATATTGTCATTTTTTGGAGGGTCTATACTCTATAATTTTGTCCAAACATTCAGAAATTTCACTTTTTGTTTAACATGTCCCAAAAAATGCTTGTTTTTGAAAAATTGCTTGGGAAATAAATTTAGATTGGATTTTTTATATATAATATGTAGACAAGTGATATTGTCCAAATCTAATCAAACTTTGGTCATACCTATTATATATAATATGTAGACAAGTGGTAATGTCCAAATCTAATCAAATTTTGGTCTTACATAGTCATATTTTTGATAAATATTGATAAAATATGTAATATTGATAAAATATGTAAAATGTTGTAATTTTTAGTGATTTTTTAACCCTAAAAAAATAGTGTAATCCACCCCTATATCATAATGAAAAGTTTCAAACATCAAACACCATTCTGTAGCGAAAACAATGTGCTTTCCCATGGATGCTGCAATTAATAGCTACATTACTAGAGTTATTTTTAAATTTTGTGAGATTTATGGTGAGACAACAGAAGAACGTACATTCAGAATCTTGTTTCAAAGTGAAACTGAGGATGAGGAAGAGTCATAAGGCTTATTGACAGTGGTGGAGATCTTTTAGTACCTGGACCAAACACAGAAGAGGCCCAGGGAATATCAGAACCAGCTCAAATGGATATTGTGCTATTTCAAATTTCTGAAATCATGAGTGCATTTTTCAAGCTTCATGCTTACTAACGTTAGGCTTAAGGCATAGCTAGTGTGCATCCGTTGCACAATAAAACACTATAATTTAGCTGGGATTATTTACTTGTAAGGATTATAGACAAGTAAATGGGTCAGTAAAATTCAGTGATAAACATGAATTGTCTTTTTTGTTGTAAAGTGGAAATTTGTTATCATTCTATATTCATTCATGCAATTGTGCTAGAGCACCACCATTTGCTCCGAGTTTTCTGCTTAGTGACATTGACCTTTTTGAGATGCAGTGTGTTAAAAAACAGTGCCATGTGGACAAAAGGCCTACTGTACTTGTCAACAGGATGTTTATATTTAGGCAGTATCCTATTTAGTTTGCTGGCTGGAGTCATTGCATGAGACCCTATATCATTTCCCAGCAGCTCCAGACTTTTTTCAAGTTCGTCATCTCTTTTTGTGAGATATCTTTCAACTAAATTTGTCAATTCCTGTAATCAAATGTATCCCCAGTAATTTTTCTTTGTGTTTAACTGTATTGATGACACTTGTGATGTTTGTAGAGTGACTTTTGACAAGTTTTCGTAAGTTTGCAACTTTAATCAAGATGGCATCACCATTTGCTGAAATTAATATTACATTACGTTTACAACAGTGTGGTTCACTGTGGAAGTAAACTGGTTTGTCAGCATTGCAGATGAAGTATAGGCTCTCTGGTGTTGGTGGATGTAGAGTGTAAAGGAAATTGCGGTCGTACAGTATCAGCATTGCAGATCTGACGTTGATGTTTATGCTGCCAGGAAAGTTGTAGCCTAATATCTATTGCAGTAATAAGTGTAGCGAGTGAAGGAATATTTTAAGCATATAAAATAATAATTCCAGTTCTATTCAAGAGCATAGCAATGTCCCAAGCATAGCAATCTCGAGAGAAAGCCCAAAGTTATGCCATTGATTAAAAGAAAATATTGTTGTGTATTGTGTAATTTTTAGGCCTCTGTATTCTAAATTTACATGTAGGTATTTATTAGAAAATGAGAAATAAAGCCTCATTCAGAAAGATGATGTCTGAATAACCTCTCTCTTTCCCTAGGCCTGTGATTATCATATTGTTGATGATATTAAAAATGTATTGATTAAATTGATTATTTTTATTTATATTTTGTTACTATGCTAACTTACAGTATATTATGAAAGTGATTCAGGTTGGTTGTTTATTAGAGATAGAATGGATAGGTACAGCGATATTCTAAGTGTTTGTAAGAATCAGCTTTCCTTTCAGTATGCTATCATAGGGGCATTAATAATATGGAGATAGAGGCATCATATTACACTTGCACGTGTTGGCAATGTAATTAGATCGTAGCTGTGCCAGGACAAGCAAATAATGATATCATATTAGGTTGCCCTTGCTCTGGCGAGGCGTGTGATGTGCAACCGTCAATTTGGGCCAAAGTCGGCGGTTGCAGTGCATACTAAACGGAAAGCGGAGGTACACGTCATGAATATAGGTTATGTGTGCTAGTAAAGAGTCAGGAGACGTTGATTTATTCAGTTAGAGACCTGTCTGTACCAGTCTTATTGATTGTTATTATCTTGTTTTTGATGGTTTCCTAAATAATGAAATTGTCGGAAAGTATTGTGGGTTATTTTAGATTAGCTGGTCCCAGCTAGGGTGTAATAGGAATCTAGGTCATGGTTGAGTAAAGACAGAGTTCTTGCTGTCTTGGGATTTTTTTTTAAGGGGCTTTAATTGTGGTTTGTTTTGTGTCAACAAAACAATAGGTTTGTTTTAAGGTGTTTCCTGTGTACAGCTGTGTTTAACTGCAGGTAATTGGTATATGTTTTTTATTAGGAATGGCTATGTGTTTCCAGTGTTGAGTTATTAACCGAGGATTGTGTAACATGTAACTAAGCAAGTTCTCAATAAGTGTTTTGGTATCATGCATAAAGATAAGAGTATTTTGTTAAGATGTTATTGCATACTGTGTATGTGGGATATTGGAAGTTGGTTTTAATAAAGTTAAGTACTTGTGCTTTAAAGTTTTTGTGTATTCAGCCGTCATTTTTGTACTGTAGATCCCAAACGGCGACACTCTTAGCCACCCCGGGGGGATACTCTCCACCCCCTCAGTTTATTTCATTTTTATAGTAATTTTGGATGAAACTTTACAGACCAACCCCTAATTCGTAATGCAACATTGCCCATATTTACCCCGCAAAGCGTAGGGACGCAAGAATCTTGGAAGAAAGTCCTTATAGGAAGATTCTACGCAAACAGACCTACGTCCGGGAGGCCAAATGTTATCCAGATAGCTCTGGTCGCATGTGGTTAGCACTCCCATCCTGTGAGAGTTCCACTAAGGCGAGGCGACAGATCCGTGATCATCTTCTCTTAACCAGAAAGGTGAACGGCCTGAAGACTGACATAGTGTGTTCTGCACAGAGGTGAGAGGAAGGATTCCAGAAACTTCTGGACTCTGTTCTGTCTGAAGAGAGAGAGACCACAACAGTGGAGCAATGTCGGTGCATATCTAACTGTTTTGCTCAGTACTAGCAGTAAAAGAGTAAAGGTGCCCGGCATAATGCCTGTGATTTCAGGATAATGACATGCTGAATATGCCCACTACCTGTCCAAATTCCTGCGATTGAGGACCTTCTTAAATGTGTTCCCCACCGCGTCCAAGACACCTCCGTCACTACTGACGGAGGTCTGACGGGTGAAAACTTTGCTCTTCACGACAGGTGGGAGCGGCCGCATCATCACTATATGTAGGGGGCTACCGCCTGAAGGTGTGGAGCAGGGGTACTAATGTGTCCCGGTGGAAGGGTCCCTCTTCTCAAGGGAGCGATCCGCCACTCTGTAGATGACTGGTGTCTCCAAGGGGTTATACTGGTCATCTGTGAAACCATCTTCAGCTCAAGGGGTGGATTTCAAAGACATCCTTCCCACAACTCGCATAGTATGGGGGGCATTGACGCATCGGTCGCTGCTGGCCGGTGGTGTGTGGGAGGCAGCGGCTTCTCCTCCACCGCCTGTGTGACCCAAGACTGAAAAGGAGTTCCCTGAAGGCAGGAAGCATCCTCCCATAGATCAACTCTATTTTTTTTCCCTATGTCCACGCCTTTGGACTCGAGTGGAAAGGAAGGAAGTGAAAAGTCAGGGAAGGACGGAAACTGTCCTTGCCATGTGCACTTCCTGCTTCATTCTCGATCCCTACTCTGGGACCTGCTCCACTGTGGAGAGCACCAAAGGAGAGAAGTGAGTGAAATGCCAGACGTTGGCGAAACCCACAGGGTAGGCCCTGTAGGAGGGGTTAACCAACCAAAATTTGCCAATGCTGCACCTGGTTACCCCTGGCTATGCTGGACACTCTACTTAGGTTGTCCATGTGGCCCGGCTGGTCGTAGGGATCTGTGTGGTTGAAAATTGTAGACAACACAACTTTGTGGGCCTGACTACTAACTATGGTTACCTAGTTAAATGGCAGGACGTTAACATATGCCGTATACTACACAGGCTGCTAACTGTGTCCACCCAGTTTCCTTCTGTTCACCACAGAGCTACAAATCTAGTGGCTACGTGAGGAGACCACTGCCGTACTCAGTACACGTCCCTATCGGGATAGTAATCAGTAATATGGAACCATCTGGTTCTACGATAGCGTTAACGTACCATGTATGTTATACAGGCTGTTACCTCAGAATAGTTCTATTCACCACGGAGCCACGAATCTAGTGGCTACTTATAGGGGACTACTGCTGTACTCAGTACGCATCTCTGTTGGAATAGCTAAAAGTATAATTGAGTCATATGGGTATACTATAGTGTTAACATACTAAGTATGCTATATGAGCCATTAACTCCATTCGCTTCTATTCACCACAGAGATACGAAGCCGGGAAAGAGGGGAGGGGGGGGGGGAAGAACACTTCCATACTAAAGTGGTAGGTATGTGCCGCCCAGAATTTCAAAATTGGACTGCAGTATGAGAGATTGTTTTGGTAACTGCAGTCGACAGTGTATGATTTTGATACCTGCAGTAGGAAAATAATTGATTTTTGATACCTGCAGTATGAAAATATACAACTTTTTTGAGACCAGTAGTATGCGAGATTGGATTTTTGATACCTGCACTACAAAAACTCTGAAAAAGGGCAACTGCTCTGGCGGCACATGTATATATATCTCATATATGGAAGTGCCCTTCCCGAAAACGAAGCTGGTGGCTACGTGTGGGGGACAACTGCCGTACTCAATATGTGTTCCTCTCAGAGTAGCTATCAGTAATATGGAACTGCCTAGATCTATGATAGCGTTAACGTACCACATATGTTATACGGGCCGTTACCTCAGTATACTTCTATTCACCACGGAACCATGAAGCTATTGGCTACGTGTGGGGGACTACTGCCATACTCAGTACGCGTCCTGTAGGAATAGCTAAAAGTATAATGGAGTTGTATGGATATACGATGGTGTTAACGTACTACATATGCTATACAAGCCGTTAACTCCATTTGCCTCTATTTGCCACGAAGCTACGAAGCTGGTGGCTACGTGTGGGGGACTACTGCCATACTCAGTACGTGTCCCTATCAGAATAGCTATCAGTAATATGGAACTGCCTGGATCTATGATTCCGTTAACATACCACATGTTATACGGGCCGTTACCTCAATATACTTCTATTCACCACAGAGCCACAAAGCTAGTGGCTACGAGTGGAGGGACTACTGCCGTACTCAGTACGCATCCCTCTTGGAATAGCTGAAAGTACAATGGAGTCATATGGATATATGAAAGTGTTAAAATACTACGTATGCTATACGAGCCGTTAAGTCAATTTGCTTCAATTCACCACAGAGCTATGAAGCTGGTGGCTACGTGTGGGGGACCAGTGAGAATAATGGCAGCGGAACTCTGTGGCTAATGGCTACTGGTACAAGAAGAACTCAGCTTCCGTGAAGCAACATTTCCTATATACTTTGATCTATTACTGCTTTACCACACAGCCGTGCTACTGGTGGGTATACTTGCGGGTTTACGTTACCCCGTGTAGGTCCGTAAGGACCTGTATAATTTAGCTAAGATGCCATACGGACCCGTACGGGGCTGTACCACAGAGCCGTATGGTAGGGTTTAGCTATGGAGCCATATGGACCCGTGAAGCTGTATCACGGACCCGTGAAGCCATATGGGCCCGTACAGAACCATTCACCACAGCCGTGCGAACCCTTGGAAGTAATCTAGTGGCTCTACAGCAAGCCGTGAAATTATTTGTAACTTTCCTAAGACGTCGCCCCTTGTGGCCCTGCCAGCCCTACACAGAACCTTGGCCCACAGTGGTGTTATAAGAAGTCACCTACCACTACCCGTGCCCCACCAACTCAGTAACGTCAAGACTTGGGCTCTAGTATTAGGTGGCTTATTCTAAGTTACATCGTTAAGACGCAATTCAGCGCCTTAATATAGTTAAGTTATAATTACACCTGATGGACCTCTACCTGTGACCCCACCAACTCTGTAGGGTCGAGCCGTGGTGCCCTAGGGGGTTGGTCAGCATAAGTTAATAAAGTAGACTACTGCCTATTACCCCATCAGTTCAGTATTATCAAGCCGTGGATCTTGGCGTAAGTAGTTAACTTTGAGTATACGCTTATTCGGCGCAAAACTATATAGGGAACGCGGTGCTACATAATCTATTTGATACGCCTATTTGGCGCTAGATATTTTATTCAAAAGTCCTCTTCGGCGCTGTGATATATTGGTAACGCCTATTCGGCGGTAGACAAACAATATATAAATATATACTTACACCAAAGCTTCCGTACGGGATGTACTTACATGGATGAGACGGCACTGTGGGAGACATCAAACATGTTATGAGGCAAGCCACAACAATTTAGTACACCAGAAAAATGAATCAGATTGACTTATATCCTAAACTTTTCGAAAACCGAGAAAATGCAAGAAATGCAGAAACTCTGAAAGCGCAGGGGTAGCATAGAAAACACAAACCACTAAGATTTTGGTGTCTGTGGAGATAAAAAAAGAAAAGGTGAATTCACCTGAAAAGGGGGTGCAGGGGAGACCCCTCCCCCCCAGGGTCTCTCCAGCACCCCATTAATCGAGCACATGCATTAAAAACTATGGTCTTTAAATAGTGCTAGACCAATGAACTCATACTATGTATGGTAACGTAAAATAAAATTTAAGCTCTCTTGTACCAACTGTAGCTCCTTGCAGTCGACTCCTCAGCCATCCTGTGGAGACATCAACCTCTTGCACATGCACCAACATCAAATCAAGAGGTTGGCCTAATGCATAGGAGAACCTGTACTGAAGACATCCTAACATGTAATATATATATGCACTGTGTAATGCTAGGCTATCCTCGTGGTAGGGCAGGATCCTAGGGTGAGAAACACATCAACCAAGAGAATGGGGTCCCATAAACTAGCACACCAGGTGCTCTAAGGACTAAAAACACCCGCCACGTGGGTGGGACTCTCGTTTAGCCAACGCTAACACGGGCGGATGGAAAAACACACTAACTTTAGTGTAATCTCAATGGGGAAAGTCATGTAAGTCTGACTCAATATTTCCCAGTCCCATGGCCACCTTATCTTACCTCAGGTGACTGGAAAAGGATAGAAGAAACTGCCAAACAGTATAAAAACCTTCACAGTAGGAGCTGCAAGGAAGATCAAAGTTAGAAAAAGGTAAAAAATTAAGAACTTTTTAACCAGTTCCAGCGATGTTGTGACAACAACATGCTGAAAAGGGAAGGATGTTAGAGGTATATGGGATGTTAGAGGTATATGGGATGTTAGAGGTATATGGGATGTTAGAGGTATATGGGAGGTTAGGGCTGGGTTGTTAACTACATTTTCAGTTCCGTTGGAAGTGCGATAGAATCAGGTCATTGGACCAGATTGCATATTCATAGCATGGAAGGTAACTTGAAGTGAATACCTATTTTGCAAAATCTCAATTCCATGTTGTGAGGTTGTAGCACAGTAGAGTAGGATTATAATTTTAAGGGGAAAGGGTCCCATGTTATGGGAAAGAGACCCATGTTGGAGGCATGGGACCAATGTTGGGGGCAAAAGATACATGGTGAGGGTCAAGCAGTCCCATTTAGGGGGAGATCCTTTTCTTGGAAGCAATTTGGATCCTGGAAGGGGGTCATATTTTGGGGGGAAAACTTTACCCCTGGTTTCCTTTCCCAATTTAAAAAAACAGAACACCCCTTCCCCCTCCTGTACTTCTTTGGAAAAGGTTGAATTTGTATTTCTCATAAGTATTTTCCTGTAGTTGGACAAATGTTGACATTTCATATGCGGTACCAACTGTCAGTGAAGGATACCAAGTTTGGCAACGTCAACATGATTACTGATGCTCTAAACCATTTTTGAGTACCTTTTCACAGAGAATTCCTATAAGAATCAACAAAAGTAAGTTTCTAAAAGACATTCAGCATAACCTAAATAAATACAAGTATTTTGAAGCTTCCAATGCTGAAATTGGGTCATAAACTGAAAATTTCAAGTCTGCACACAATAATTAAGATAAATTAGCTAAATTGCATATCATTTGCATGACATTTTCCGTTGAAATAATGGTATAACATTTCCTTTTTATATTATATTAGTTTTGTGCATCATTGAAAGGAACAATGCATGTTTATTGGATAGCATAGTGCCAAATCCTATCAAATAGATCATTGGCAAAATCAATTTTCAGGTCAAAAAGTCAAAAAATGTAAAATTGACGTATGAAGTTTTTCCTTGCTTCAAAAAAATGAAGAGAGTACCAAATGAAAGGTCCTTCTTTCAACAATTCATAAATTCTATCAATAATTTCTAAATAATTAGTCACAAGACAGCAGAATATCACAAAGATAGCAAGCTTTAAGACCTCTAATAGTCTGAATTAATGACCTCATTTGCATACATTTGCATATTTGACCAAAACATTATGCAAACCACCGTGAAGTCTAAAGTCTTAGCTTTCATATAACATAAACATGTTACAGTAGAAAATGAAAATAAATTTGTGAAAAAGCCCCTTTTCCAAAGTGTTCCCTAAAAGAACACTGTAATCCCAAATTCTCTGGTACAAAAGGGTTAATGTACAAATCATGGCACGTAGTCACATATTAACCATAGAAGCTTGGGCACACATTGAGGAATGCATGAGGCTTCATGGTAAATCCATGACAACACAATTTTAATCATAGGTTAACCCTGTACTTGAATTTAATTAATAAGAAGTTTTTAGTAAGTAAGTTATTTTTTTTTTAAACGTATATCACAGGATCATTTCCATCAACAATTAACACTTAGATAAATTCACATTGCATACAGTGTCACAGATTGACCATGGTCAGCCGACTCCTTTCAACCAATCATAATTCCTGTATTCTTACCTTATATAAATAAACACAATGTAAATTACTTATCCTACATTTGAAAAGAAATATATAAAATTGCAGATAAGAATGGAAACAGGATGAAATATATACAATGAAATTTGACATGCATATAAACACATACAAAATTTCCTCAGTTTCTTCAAAATATTTCACTCACCTGCTTTGTAAGCTGCTCTTCACAAAGCTTGTAGAGAGTGAAGAATTTCTGAGCTAGGATAATATTCTCCTGGAAACCACAGCTAGCAAGCTTGACCCTCATGATGATCTGTCGGTCAGGCACCATCATGGCCACAGACCTGAACTGCACCTTCAGGTTCTCAGGCAACTCCTGACGCCCTGCATATCCAGGGTTCTGTGCAGGTGGAAATCAAAAGAAGTACAACATATTTAGGTGCCTTGATGGGATTTAATAAGCTTAGAATAAAAGGCATTTTTAAGAAAAACTTATTTAAGGGGTGCAGTCTGATAAAGATAACTTATAGGGAGTCAGTTGTAAGGGTGGAGAGAGTCCAATGGGGGGGGGGGCTTTTAAGGTGAGTTATTATGGAGGAATTAGTTACATACCTTTGCAATCGTTTTATACCACCAGCTTCAAATTTTGTATTACCATGTTAGTGTTTTATCCCCAAATCTTACATCACAAACTTCCTATAAAATCCTGACTAAAAGATCTCTTATTTGCATTACGTTATTATGCAAATAAGTTCATGTAATTATGGTCTTCTTTTTCTTACATCAGAATAAAACTTACCATAGTCAAGAAAAGTCCAAATTCTGGGTTGAGGTTGACGATATCTCCATCACTGAAGACAAACTGTATCTTCCTCTCCTTCTTTGCGGTGAGGACGATAGCAATCTGCTGGGCCGCAACTGAGAGCACAGGCAGCTCAATCCTATTGAACTCATCAAAGCACCCCCAACTGCCAGACTGTGCCAGTCCTAATTCATGAAAATGTTAGATATTTATCAAAATCCTAAAATCTTTAGTGATGTTTAAGATATATTTATATAATAGAGTTCAAAAACAAAATACTACCAAAAGAATTATTGCTATAAACATTTTGTCATTCACTGAACAATAATTTCTTTAAAATATACTTCCAAATAAATCTAGGATACCACAATTTGCAAAATTGAACTTTTTTAAAATAAATCTGATAGCCAACTTTCATTTACTTTGGATACTTTGACCCATATGAATAACGTCTGACCCGCGATTAAATAAGAAATTCATATTTGTTCATAACTTTAATTCTTATTTATATATCTTGTTCTCATTATTTTGCAGCCTCATTTGAAAAGAAAAAAATTTGATTCTTATTTTACAAAAATAATTAAATATGAACATCATAAAACCTTGACGAAAGAACCATTTGAGTTCTTTCAAATAGTACCACAGCTATAGTGCTGTTTGACAAAGGAAAAATTATGATATCAATTTATGAAACTGAAAGTTCCAATAGATAGTGTTAATTGGGACTTAATGGATAAAACCCCAAATAACATACTCATTGCTTTAACACTGGAAAGACCTACCTTTGTAGATTCTTCCTAGACCTCTGTAATCCATCTGGTCAGAGCAGTTGAAAACCACCACATACTTGCCCAAGGCTTTACCCATGTCCTTGGTAGTCTCGGTTTTACCGGTCCCTGCTGGGCCAGCAGGGGCACCCCCCATGCTCATTCCTAGGGCCTGAGCAAGAGTAATATAACACCTGCAAAGATAGAAATGAAGCACTTAATTCCAAGTAATTTGTAAGAAATCCACTAATCTATGAAATGGAACTTGTGACACCCACAATAGTTGTATTTTTGTTTATAACAGAAAGAGTTTTTTTTTTTATTGATTTATCGAAAGCATGTTGAGATTTTTGAACATTTGCATAAATAAAGTAAACACCAGGAAGTCTAAAAGTTTTGCCCTAAAAGTTTCTCAAATCTGGCCAACAAAGACTGTTAGAGATGTCTCTCTAGCTAAAAGAAATCAGAAACATTTCTCAATGTATTAAATTGTTACCTGTCAGTAAGCGGTGTAATGACAAGCCGATCTGTGCATCCCAGGAACTCCATCTGGTAGATGAAGTCCACATCAGTAATGCACACAATGCATTGGTCAGTGTCCTCCTTGAAATAGAACCTGGCCTGTTTCAACCACTCAAAGTCATTGGGAGTCCTGATATGCATGGCCACCTAAGAAAAATGAACAAAACTCATTATCAATCAATCTGCTCTTGAGTTGAGAAGAGTATGTGGTGATATGGTTCAGGTTTTTAAATTCCTATCTGGTTTTGATGCTTTGACCTTCTGTTATTTCTTGCATGCTTTAGCTAATCCTCATGTGACATGTGGTAACAGTTTGAAGTTGACCAAGGAGTTCTCATGAATTGATATTCAACATTTGAGCAAAGAGTTGTTAATGAGTGGAATGGTTTGCCTAAATGGGTGGTTAGCTCCAGTTCTGTTCACTATTTCAAAGTCAACATTGATAAGTTCTTTACTAACTCCGGACTTCTTTGATTTTTTTCCCTGCATTTTTCTTTTGTGGTGGTGGTGTTAGTTTAGGCTTTTTATGGGATGACTAACCCATCTTAGCCCATCATCTTGTTATGTTATGTTATTAAAAATCAGTGATCAAATTAGACCACATATTTCAATCAACAACCATTCATACTGAATTAATCATATTTTTTGAGCTAGACAATTTTAACTTTATCAAGCCAAGAAAATAATTACATGTTTTTCACAAGTTGCCCAAAAGGCTATCTAGGAGACATTGTACCCATATCAACACCAGATCACTTATAAAATGGAAAGTAAAAGATATACTTTATCTTAACAGTAAAGTTTGTTAGAAATGGTGTCTCAAGTAACTGTTTTATTTCGTTATCATGAAATTCAGGAAATTGTGTATTGCTAGAGAAAGAAGCTCAGTCAGTTACCTCCACAAACTATTTGTAGTCCTAAGTCGCATTACTATTACTTGTTACTAATTTCACTTATAAATTAATTTATGTTCCTAATGACGATGGTAAAACATGTTTTTCCACTGAATAATAGTTGAAGTAATTTTTTTTCGCAAATGCCTCAAAGAACTGTAACAATATCACAACACAGTAAGAAGAAAATTCATGTCGAAAAAATAGGTTTTGAGTGAGTGTTGTGGTGAGTTAATGGGTATGGAAAGGTAAAGCATGTTTACTTAGATGAACGAGTATTAAATTATGAGCAGAAGAGTCTTTAAATGGTCACAATCACAACACTTAGTTTTTAAGGTTTGACAAATCATAGTTTGTAAACATTTTCAGCATGTGCTAATGTGATGATGTATGAACTGAAATACAGCTAAAATTCTTTACATTTCTTTCCCAAATAATATCAAAGGTTCTCAAATTGCACTATATTGTTAAGTCTGGGTCTAGCTTATAGTAATATCCAAATGCCTGTTCCTTAGCTGTAGCCAACAAAATTTGGGGGAAGGACCAACAAAAATTAAATTAACATAAGCAATTTTCTAGTTGTCCAACTCTGAGGTCACAAAATATTACTCAAAGGTCGAAGAAATTTTGCAATACACACCAAGTCATTGAAGATATCCCTCTGGTGGACGTGAATGGTGACCAAGGTTTCATACTTGACCCTCTCAACCTTGGTGAGGTCATGAGTCGTCTGCTCGATGAGTTTGTTCAGCAGCTCAAGGAACTTGATGTTGGTGGCCGGCATGATCTTCTTGTCTGTTCGTGCCATGGTCAGAGCTTCTTCAGCATCTCTG
Source organism: Chiridota heheva (assembly GCA_020152595.1). Lineage (NCBI taxonomy): Eukaryota > Metazoa > Echinodermata > Holothuroidea > Apodida > Chiridotidae > Chiridota > Chiridota heheva. The sequence goes on from JAIGNY010000924.1 coordinate 25,881, forward strand.
GTCCACAACATTTGGATCCCAAGCAAACCAACCTACAATGAACATAATTAATTGTCTGGATGAAACTTTAATATACGTTATGTGGCACTGTAAAAGTAGCATGGGGAAATAAAATCTCAATACAATAGGCCAAAGTGAAATTATGTCAGTTTCCAATATCACTTCCCCAGTCATTAGGACCTTACCTGAGCTATGTAATGGTTGAGGAATGAAAGGAGCTGGAAGGACGAGTCATTGATGGCCTGAGAGGTCCCTTAATAACACTGTGCAGGGAAGATTGCTGCAGCTGCAGCAATTTTAATAGAAAATAAGTAAATTACTTTCGTAATTGAAAACTTACATTTTCATAGATCTAATAAAAGATACAGAAGTACAAAGCAATTTATTTCACTGTTTATCAGTGAAAATTAGCACAAGATTTTACTTTGGCACCCTTTGCAATTTTTTTATAACATTTACACCTTTATCGTACGGCCCATTGGCAACCAGAAACGCATGTGTATTTCTTATTTTAGCATCATTACTAACACATGCATATGTATAACTATGTTGAAAATTTATATAGTACACAAAATAAGGGAATCCTTCAAGATTATTTTTAAAGAGGCAGTGGAAAAACTATATCTGATAATAGATTGTAGATGATTTCACTTAAACTGAGATTACCTTCATCAATTACAGACTGCAACAGTGGGATTAAAAGGTTTAAACATCCTTTCCCAAGCTTAAACAACCATAAAGGCCGTAACACACCGAACATGACGCTGCGAGCGATTTATTAGATAATCATACAGGAAACAAATATTATATGCTTTGACTATTTGCTTACACACGATGAAGTTTATAATTGAGGATGATGATATTGGAAAATTTGATACAAATGCTTTTTTGTTCAAACTGAAGAAATTTGCTTTAGTGGAGGGGAATTTTCCGTTGCAACGTGAACTTTGCTTTAATGGGCGTAGAAAGGCCCTTTCAATCAATTTTCGGTTTCTCTAAAAACAAGGTCAAAGTGTTTCTTTTCCTTTGTTTTATTTAATTTTGTATAAAAAATCGCTCGCCACGTCGCGCTCGGTGTGTAATGGCCTTATAAGGCTGTGATTATCCCTGGGGAAAGCACCAGTTTAATTAGGCTGTCCAATAGTGGTAAACAAAGAAAACAGTTGAAATCAATCACATGTATGACATGAACAAGTTTTTATCTATCAATACCAGTTCTTACCTGAGCTATGTAATGGTTGAGGAATGAAAGGAGCTGGAAGGACGGGTCGTTGATGGCCTGAGAGGCCTCCTTAATAACACTGTGCAGGGATGATTGCTGCAGCTGCAGTAGCTCACCCAGCCACAGCTCAACGTTACCCTTAGCAATCACAGGCTTGTCCAGCTAAAGGATTTGGAAGGGAATAAAATATTAATGATTCACTAAAGAAACATGAGAAATGTCAGATGGTCTCTTTTCAATTTTCCATCCGGTTGAAATTGTATGATCATATTGATTATGTTTTGAATCAACTGAACTGATAAGCAGTTACACCATAATACACACCTGTTTTCTAGCATGGAAATGAATATAGGAATAAGGAAATTGCTTGACAGAGACAAAGACATTAAATTATAGTCCAACAAGCTGATGATAGTCACACTTAGCAGTGGATGGCATAATACAATTACTATTTAATAAATCAACATTACTGTATAATAATGATTAATATTGGCAGCCAGTGAAACAGCTGATGTTAGGATTAAGAAATGTATCTACCACAAATGAAAGCTGAACTTTATATCTCAAACAAAAGGCATGGAAAGTCATGTCTGTTTTTAATCTTCAAAATGGCAGAGAATCCTTCTTGTAAGCCTGTCCTTGTATTGGTAGAATCATATTTCTAATCCTCTTCATAATATGTTCACCCAACCTACTTCAAGTTGGCTTAATACACGAGTCTGAATTATCATTAGAAAAAGAAGTATAAGATAGCTTACAAGAATGGTTTCCCCTTCCCTAGAGATGACAGCGAGAATCCTGTCGTAGTCTTTCTCGTGGAACTCCACTTCATTCACATTCTCAAACACACCCAGAAGATGCGCCTAAAGCAATAACAGAATCACAAAGTGAACAATGCAGTATAACAAAGAAAAAAGTAGGTCGGTAGATTGGGTATTTTAAATGCATTCCTTTTTCAACAGTTATGGTTATATAGAGCATGCCCATGGCCGTTTAATGAAGCACTGGTAAATGAAGACCAAATGGAAAGAGAAAGGAATTGTGCACAGCACATGATCGATGAAGTAAAGTATACACAGCTTAAAAGATAATTACAAAAGGGATAACATAATCATCTTACACTTATTTCTAAATAAATCTGAATAATTGTGAATATTTTTGAAATCCAGGACACATTTTTGAAAATCCTTCAGGAATTCAGTGTTATTTCTTTCCCGAAACAATGCGTACATATAGGTCCATGGGAAAAGAAACATGTCTTGGACCCATTCTGTGAGTTCACCATTACAATTACAAAAAACCAAATATTACTGAACAGCTTTCCTTCTTTTTTTGACATTTGAATATCTATGAAAGTAAAATGAAATCCCATTAATTTCATATTTCAAGGACACATAAATGTCTTCAAAAGGTTGCATCATATTTCAGGCACTTTGAAATGTATTGAATAAAATCCAACACAATTAATAATTCAAGCACCCAGCTATTGACATAAAGGGGAAGAGGAGGGGTGGGGGAGGGAAAAGATAAATGAAAACAATTGCTTTATCTTTACCTGGATTGTATGAGAGTCACTTGCTTGACCAAGGATCTCCAAAAGAGCAGGGTCAGAGACAAAGAAGAACCGTGGGAACACAAGTCGCTTCTTCTCAAGGTATCTGGAGAAAAATGGTGCATTAATACAATATTTTAATGTTGTGATGAATTGAGGATAGCTCAGATGGTAAAGAACTGGACTTACATGCTGATGGTACCTGGTTCGAGCCCACGCTTGGACAGAGACTTTAAAGCTCCTGCTGCATATCTAGCAGTAAAATAGGTACCTGGCATTAGCTGGGGAAGGTTACAGGCGGTAAGGAATGAAATTGGCCACCCTACCTCATAATGCCATGGCTCAGGAAGTGTGGCACTATACCCAGTCATATTCCCAAATCTCTGCAATGAGCATGGGATATTGCTTTTCCTTTTATGAATTATCAATACAGCACCATGTGATACCTAATGCCTCTGTCTTTGGTAACATCAAATATTCAAATTCCTTGGAAATATTTCCATGATCACAAACATACTCTTATAATAAAATCTAGCAAACCTTTCACATTAATACCATATTTGTAATTATTATTACCATTCTATTTTAAGTCATGATAATGCTATGGGTATCAGTATCACTGAAATTGTTCGTATTAATCAAGCTCTTTCTGACACTATTTGTGGCAATTTCAATTCAGGGGCAGGGGAGGGGGTGGGAGGAGTATATTTCAAACATATCTTGAAAACCCCTTTATTCATCAAATGTTTGATAATTGAGATTGTAGGCAGGTTAACAGCAAAAATCATATTGTGCCACAGAGCAGTATTCACATTAAAAAACCTCAAATCCCAAAATAATATCAAATACCCTCCAAAAAAGGGAAAAATCCCTCAAAAATAATGAATGACCTAACTCTTATTATACAGAATGAGTTTTTTTTTCGCAAAACTACTTTATACTTTACGGTAGTAACAGCAAAAGTTAGGCCATGATTGTTTAGGCATACATTTAATTTTAAAACGTGCATGAATGTTGTAAAAAGTAAAATAAAACATTTTTAAGATAGTTTTCCTTCACCGATGAAAGATGGCAAATGGAACAAAAAAAACAAACAGGCCCAGTACAGGCCTCTCACTTGATGGTGACATTGAAACAAACTTGTGTACATGTGATGAACGTGATGAAATATACAATGTTATAGTAACACAATCATGTTGTCTGCTAGTTAGGCATGTTCTGCACAATAGGCCCTGTGTATATATATGCAGGGAATTGGAATAATGTGATTTTTAGGAACTTGTACACACATCACATAGTAACTAAGTCTACTGATATTTGGTAGTGTTATACATTTTATATTTACTGCTCTGCTCTGCACTGTCAATCAAGGGTTCAACAAATAAGGTCGCCAGTTCGCCAATGGGGATCTCGCGAGTGCATTTGTACTGCTTGTAGCCATCTTGGCCACCAGCAAAAAAATTGCATAGGGAAATAAAATTGTAGTACAAGAAGGGCCAAAATTTGCTTAAATGTTGCGGGATAATATCCTCTAACCCATGCCACATGTTATCAGCATAGCAACATAGAATGGCAAGGGAGTGGCTTAACTTAGCAAGCCCGGGCGTGGACAAAATTTACACACATTGAATACAACACAGTAAGGGAGGAGCAATGAGTGAACCCATTATCCAATCAAAACATCATAAACTGAAAAGTGGGGGACTCCCCTGCTTTTTTCCTTTTACGCATGTGTACACCTGTATCTAGAAGTTAAGATCACAACGTTCTGTTTCCATTTGGTAGTTTGGTATGCATGTATGTATGTTACGTATGTGTATTATATGATTTATGTTGTGTGAACATTTTATGATTGTGTGTTGTTGCTATGCTTGGTTTTCTGCTGTTTGAAGTGTACTGCTATCACCTCCCGTAAGATGTTTTGTGTGGTGAGAATACAATGTTTTTAACACTTTAATGTTTCTGATTGTGGCAAATTAATTTTTCATTTTTGTGACCAAAAATTTGGTGTAACTAGCCACCGTGGTGGATGATTTTTTTGTTTTGTCAAGGCCTGTGTCGATCCCAATCCGTTAAATATATCTCACTTCCAATTTTTCACAAGTAATTCTCCAAGTACTAATTAATGACCAGCAAAATGCAAAGGCTTTAAATATCTCAATGCATGATGAAGAGACGGTTCTAGTACAATAGAAAGACAACTGATACATGCATGAATCTGTTTTGCCATTATTACATCCATCATAATTACTTTTCAGATTAAGAGTAAATTTAAATTACTTAACAATGAGTAATGACATCATGGTTAAGAAAAAACTAAGATTTCTGATGATTTTAAACACTTCAAGTCCCCTCCATCTCCCCAATTTAAACAAAATCCCCCTCCCCCTCCCCCTTCCTGAAGAAAAACAAAATACATAAGGGGGGGGGGGAAATGCCCCAAAATTTTGAACTGCCACAGAAGTTAAATTATTCCAAATTAAAATAACATTTATTGTCATTACTGTCTTATGAATATGATACAATTTATTATAAGCAGGAACCTGGAGATGTCTTACCCTGTGAGTGACTTCTGGCAGATCTCCAGCTGTTCCAGCAGATGAGGCAGGAGTTGTCCCAGGGTTTCATCCCCCACACAGCACTGTACCACGTTATCAATCTCATGTGCTCTCTGCATGATCTTCACCCATGATTTGTCAATGTTGCTGAATCTTTTAGCTTCCTACAATAACAAAAATACCAAGGCTTAAAAACTTGTTTGCTTGCTGTAAACTGATCACCCCCAAACAATTGCTATTGACTCAATTTGTTTGTCACCTTCATCTAAAATTGTTTTTTAGTGTGTGAATGATATACAGAAAATCTTTAATGAGCTTCAAAATATTTTCCTACCTACAAGACCCAACAATTCTCCTAAAAGTGTTACTGAAAACAAACAATTTTTGAAGGATGACCTAAGGCAAATGACAATGATTAAGTAAACAGATCTTTTTATCTTTAATCTTTTCATTCCATTGTGCGTGCATGTATACTCCAGCGGAGGTTTCTGCACAGTAAAGGAAGGTCATGATGATGATACAAATGAGGCCATGAAGCATTGAAAAACCTTTTTTGTTTCATCACACCCACTGAAAATTCTTTTAGAAGAATTTACTAGACTTTTCTGTTAGTTTGGTTAGGTTTAACGGCACCCCAAAAACAATGGTCAAAATGTACCCGAGAGAATAGATTATGTCAGAGATGAAAAGAGATTGGAGATAGTAGGATAGAGTGTAGTAGGAAGGCATAAGTTTGGAGAAGGTTAACATAACCTAAGTTGGATATACTTATAGTAGCAGGTATGGTGTAGGAAGAGATGATTTTTTGGGGGGGGGAGTTTCTGCAGAAGAGCTCAGCCATTGAGTTGAAGCTAGAATTGAGGGAAGCTCTGGGGTGGCTGAAGTGGGCAGTCATTGAGGATGTGCTTGACTACAAGGGTCCATAACAGTTATAGCAGAGAAGTTAAAGGGGGGGGGGGGGTAAGAGAATGGGTGAGGGGTAGGAATGTATGAGGGAAAACTTTTCTGAAATAATTTCCCTTCAAATCAAAGGTTTAATAAATATATAATGCACCCATCATAATTTTTTGAATAATCTGTGACTGTTACACACAAAAAAAAAAATCACTTTTTTTCAATTAAGACCAGCACTTGTAACATTGAAAAATTGTTTTAAGTATTAAGAAATACAGCGACATGAATAAGACCCTGTCCCCCCACAATAATACACTTTCCCATTTTGACCGAGCATTTCTTTCAAGTTTCGAAGTATGATTACAAATTGGGGAACCAACCTGGGGAAGTTGCTTGGCAATATCACCACCAACAAACACAGCCTCCAAGTAAACCCAGAGGTTCTGCGTGGTCATCCAGTTCTCAATAATATCTGATGAGTTAGACAGCTTCTGCACCCAGATTTGAATGTTCTTCTTGAATGGAGCATTGTACCTAGACAACAAAGCAGACATTAGATTATTTTACTCTATGGAGCAATTTGACATTATCTCGCATCCAATTCAAAAGGAAGTATCGCTTTAATTACAAATTAATGTTGAGAGAGAGTGTTTATATATGCATTTAATGCACTGGTCAAAGGACTTTGAACAGTGCATTACATGCATATAAAAGCTGATGCCAAAACATTAATCTTTTTATAAAATAATTGGTGTTAGATTGTTTAAAACGCATAAGAAACAACTAAAAACAATGAAAAACAAGAAAAGATTACGTATCTTTTTTCGTTTAAAAACTATTGTAAAAATGGAATCAACGAAATAATCAAGGTAGTGCATTATTGGAATTTAATGCACTGGTTATAACAATGCAAATATTCAAAAGAAATTTTATAATTTCAGACAAAAAGTTGAACACAAACAACTGTTATAATATAAGTTTGTATGCATTTGGTGCTTTTTATTCCTTAAGCAGTTAGCAAGGCAATCAGTAAAGTAAATTTTAAAAACACTATTGAATGCTTAGTTTTTTGTCTGATGTTAAGCAAATTAAAGCTTAAAACTCATTGATTCGGGTTTATCTCCACCTAAATATATAAAGGAGGTTTCATCATATACAACTTTACGAAATCTTGCTCTATTCAGTAGATGCTTTTGAAGTTTTAAAGCTTTCACAACATTTATAAAATGACTCATTTGATAAATTTACATGTACAGGATATGACCTCATGGGTCACATGATTTGTAGCTGTTACAACCTCTGCTGAAAATTAATTACATAATTTCTAATAGTATCTTTCTAATGATTAAGATCATATTTTCAATGTTTATTTGAATATGTGTATTAGAAAGAATTACCTTACTTTACCAAGATATTTGACAAGTCACAAAATTGAGCAAAAGACACTTAAAATTGAAGTGTTTTTAAAATTTCCAGACTGCTCTGCTCAAAACTAAAGGCATCTTTAATAATTAAAAAAGATACTTTTAATAGTCATCATCCATACAACTTTAAATCTGATGAACACATAAGGACTGCATGAACATCATTCTCAGCACACATTCATGGCGGTTTCTGTACCTGTTACTCATGAGGGAACCCAGCACCATCAAGCTGTCCTCCATCAAAGCCACCATCTCTGACGTCTCAGCACCTTTAAGAAGGAGTTCACCTCTCGCTTTAAAGTTTGCAAAACACAAAATTTGTGAGTTCCATTCACTGACTACTTGAGCAAGCTTGGCCTCAATGTCCTTTTCTTTGACGGCAGAAATGCAAATATCCTAGAGGAATGCAAAATAAAAAGATTGCTTATAATGTTTTAGTACATACCTACGTAAAAGTACCAAACTCGATGTACAGTGCTAGCGGGAAGGCATGTGTCATTTACATTACCTGGGAATGCACTTTACAGGATTGGGTGGTAATGTTAAGTCCATCCTTCATTCCCTATTGTGTGGCAGAAAATAATCCCTTTTATTAATCAAACTCTCTTAAGCTAGTTTGCTGTGTCAAGAGAGTTTTAACCACAGAACTAGACAGGAATGTTGTGGTTACCTAATCTTCCAACCAGCTCACTGACAACAACGTACGCCTGAAGTATTAATACACAATAGTCAATAGTGTAGTGCTACTCCTTGAGACTTGTGTTCACAAATGGCAATTTTTTTAGTATGGTCATCAGTATAATTGTATAACATCGTAATTAACCCTCAATTCATATCCCAAAATTATTTTGTTTTCCACAGGTACGTTTCAAGATGAGTATAGTTTGGTCAAATTTGTAACGTTTTTGTTTTCTTTTCAATATGCATGCTCTTTTAAGAATACATATTCTTGTTGCCCACTTATTGCATGGTAGCATATGATAGCTGTAAGGCAGGTTGTGTGATGGAAATACATAAAAAAAACCTGACCAATATTACCTATTGGGGCTTAATCTTCACCCTTTAAAACATAATAATAAATTACTAGTCAGTTGGTGTAGCCCCTAAAACAAATTGAGTAAATGCTGGACGCAGTCAGCTTCTGATTTTTAGGGTAACCACAGTATCGTTATTTTGGAGTGGTGTACGTCTCACAGGGTAACCGGTGACCAAACTACATATATTTTTAAGAAAGTTGCTGGAAGAAAAAAAAATCAGCTATCAATTTCCAATGAAGCAACCGCTTTCCACCTCACAAAAAAAAAGGCTAGGCCCAAAGCTTAAGTCAATCACTTGCACAAACTGGGGCTCGTGATTAAGTTCCTAACAATTAGCAGGAACTGCTTTCTATGAAGCGTTGTACTGTAACGTTATCCTACAGGATAATTCAGTATAACATTGATCTTTGCATTCATATATATATATTTTTTGTGCTAATACCTCTTACAGCTTTGACTAATATGTCACGAGAAATAATTAAATACAAAAACCTCTGCAAGTCTTATATTGTACATGTATTTCTTTTTTCCATTTGCACTTTCCATTTTATGATTTACTGGATTTTCCCAACAAGTTGTCACTCTAAAATGACAGCTGATTTTAAAGTTACATGTGTTTGCATGTAACTGGTTTTATCTGCCATAAGTTGTCATTATTTTCTTCTAACAAATATGTTTAGTTGAAATATTGTTTGTGGTTCCATACTAACACGTTTCTAAAGCATAAATAATTGTTTTAATGGAAACAACTTTAACATGTGACCCACCCACACCCATCTCATCACACCATCTCTGTATCCACTCACTCCTGATTTAATTAGGTAGACCTATATGCAGTTCAATGTTATTTACAAATGACTTCAAAACAAATATGAATGCAAAAACCATAGTAAAAAGCAATCAAAATATGACTACTGCAGAAGAGTAATTGAAAATTTTGAAAATGAAGAAGAGGTAAATAAGAAATCAATCTCTTCGAATTTAGTCAAAAATATATTGCAAATAATATATCAAAATGTCAAATAGCTATAATATATGCTACTTGTCTACACAAAATTCGCACCAGGGATCCCCATCGAAATATAGGGCAGGCAGCTGATGTTTTAAGTGCAAAGACAGAAAGAAAAGTAGTGCAGGAGGCTTGTTCGTGGGGCTGAACTAAAAATTAATGGGTTGCAAGTAACTGAAAAATAAATGCAATCGTCCATGGTTGTTTTAATTGTCATTTGATAATAATGTGATAACCAAACATTAAATCCAGGTGTTCTGATAAAGTAATCAATTTCATATTAACTTATTTTTGACAGAAAAAGTACAGTTTAAATTGTAACTTAAAAATGGTACGCATTGCCCCGTGTTTTTAGTGCAGTAGTCCCACAACGAAAAAGTTTCATGCTCACAATTGGTGGGAGTACCTGCTGGATCTGGAAGTTCCACATTTTAAGTATTGAATAACAAGTACCTGGGAATGGGACAACAACTGGTCCAGAATGTAGAAAGTAAAATAGGGTGATGGTGAATTTGACCATACCACAAGGTGGGAAATTAAAATGAATTAATCGTGACATCTGAGTAAAGAAATAAGCTTGTAACAAAAGTTATAAGCCTTTATGTATAGAATATATTGTGCAACTCAATGGGTAATGGTAACCGTTATGGATCAATTGTTGAGGTTACGGGCAGGTGAGAGCCAATTTAATAATAACATCTGATAAAAATTAAATTATCAAAATATTCCCAAATGTCAAGAAGTTAGCAATAAACTTGCTAGTCAAACTGCTGAAGAAAGACAATCAACCCGCCAAATAGGAGATAACATGATCCCCCCCCCCTCCCCAACACACACACATACCCTGGTGAAAATAAATGTGATCGTTTAATAAATGTGATTGTTATTTGATAGGTGGATTGTCCTTGTTCAGCACCTTGAAGTATTAAGCAGAACATTTTATAAGTTCCAAAATGTAGGAAAAGCATGTTATTTTGATGGTGGAGAGAAAAGGGGGAAGGGGGGGGAGCGTCTGGGCTTATTGCACAACTTACAAGAAGGTGATGGAGAATTTGACCATACCACATGGTGGGAAATTAAAATGAATTAATAGTGACGTCTGAATTAAGAAATATGCTTGTTAAAAAACTTATAAAGCTTCTTGTATAAAATATAATGACTCAATACCGTTAACCGATCTGGGTCGATTGTTGAGGTTACGGGTGGGTGATGGATAAATTTGTGATGTCATCTGATAAAACATTAAATTCTCAAAATATTCCCAAATGTTGAGAAGTCAGCAATAAAATGCCGGGGTGACCGCCCACCCTGCCACAAACACACACAAACCCTAGTGAAAATAAATGTGATCTCATATTTGACAGGTTGATCGTCCTTTAGCATTCTGACTAGCAAGTTCGTACTCACAACTTGACCCACTCTCTACCAAAAAGTGTTACACCCTCTTTTGGCAAAATTTAATAGTCTTATCATTGAGGGAGCAACCTGTTGATTGAGGGGGGAGTAACACTGATGAAAAATATTGGGGAACGCTTACACACACACATCTTTTGTGTGCGAGAAGCCACAGCAAACTTCGGGAATTAAATGCAATCACAAAATAATTCATCTCATTGTCCCTGCGAAACATTAAACAGATTTTTCTGGTTCGTAACCACGGATAAACTGTACTTAAAGTGGACAACTTAAGCTGGTTATTGATCGCGATTTGCCTGCTTTCTTAACAATAGTTAATCCGATCGTGCAGTGGACAGGTGAACCGTGTGATGCGGAGAATTGCAAGACACATTTCTTCTCGCTAGCACTGTATGAAGCGCCCCTGCTCTTGGGGCCTCCCTAACATTTTTGACAGATAACTTAATTAATTTGATTAATTTGAAGATTTAAAATAAGTTCTTACATTATTTGCTTATTTTGTGTCTGACACTCATGTTTTTTTGGTGGTTATTGTGGGGCTAGTATCATAGAACACGTTCACACAATGCAGTTCGAATAGCACACTTCACGCAGCCGGAGCATGGGCACTTATCGGAAAGAAACTTTGGGCCTAAAAAGTGGTGCAACTTTATAATCATAAGCGCCCCGGCCCTTATTACGTCGAATATGGTATGTGGTGTCATGTAATTACTTCACAACTTTCAGTATACCTTCTTTGCCTGTTTGTTTACGTGATCCTCCCTTATAAGAACTCGATAGTCCTTACTTATGAGGTATTGACGCCATGCTATAAGAGAAGCTGACTACAGCAAGTGCCAGTCTCGTGTGACAAACACACAAAGATTTACATCTCTATAATTTAGAATTGCATGGAAAATTACATTATAGAAAACTATACATTTATATCTCGGAGCTGGAATCAAACCAAAGACCTCATGATTGGAAGATGCAGGCAGATTATACCACTAAAGCACTTTTTTGTTTTTATTATAAGCCATTATGAGAAAACTCTTTAAAATATTTCACCCTTTTTCTAGATAATTCTTTAAGACAATCACAAAAGCTTTATGTATATATCTCCATACCTCAATGTCTTCCTTGTGCTCCAGCAATGGAGCCTCCATAATGTTCCTCAGCAAAAATGTATCCGACTCGATATCAAACGTGTGCTTGGTCAGATTGGCCAACCTCTCCCAATGCCGGTCCTTCATGGATTTGTTAGCCATCAGCTCAAGAAGAGGACAAGTCTCGTTAAAGTCATCAATCTTCCTCTTTAAGTCAAGAAATGCTGGCCACTCCTTAAGACCTTTCGGGAGGCGACGACATCTGAAGAGATTTAGGACAAATAATCACTTTTAAGGGATTAGATCGATGGTCAGATATGGCTACGTTGTAAAAGAGAACAATTGTAACATAACTATGAGTTTGCTTTGTTTGTTTGATGAGGGCTTAATGGCACCAGAACAAAAATGGGTCAAATTGTGCCTGAGAGGTCAGATCATTCTAGAGGCAGGAAGAAAAGAAAACAAGGGGAGAATGAGAGAAATACAAGAACAAAAGGTCAGAAAGCTGTGATCGAGAGAGGAGGTGCATGGTTGAAACAAAAACAAAGTAGAGAGGGGGTGGAAGAGGAGAATTAAATGTGATTGTAGAGGGAAGCATGATGAAGGAAGGAGATAATTTTATCCGGAGGATTTTTCTAGAAAAACTCAGCAATTGAGTTGTTGGGAGCGAGGGAAGCTCTGGGAAGGTTGTACAGGGGGATAGCAAGGAGAATGTGATGGATTGTAAGGGTGCAATGGCAATTGTTGCAGAGGGGTTGGGGGAGCCAATAAGGAGGTGGGAGTGAGTGAGGTGGGTGTGACCAATTCTAAGACAGGTAATATGAACGTTGTCGATACGAGAGAGGTTGTTGATGGTGGATTTGATCGGAATTGTGGGCTGGATGACATGAAGTTTGTTATTAATTTGGGAGTTCCATGAGGTTTGCCAGCGGTCACGAACAAGGGAAGCGATAAGCGGTTTGATGTCAGAGAGGGTTTTGGGAAAAGGGGCAGGGAGGAGGTTGAGGGCAAGCTTAGCAGCTGCATCAGCCCTGTCATTACCTGGGATACCAACATGGCTGGGTATCCAGAACAAAAGAATACTTTTCCTGCAGAGGGTGGGAAAAAGGAGTTTCTGGAGAAGGTGGCATGTGAGGTTATCCCATTTAAGATTGAGTAAAGAAGCAAGAACAGCCTTTGAGTCAGAGAAAATGGCAAAACGGCTGAGCGGAGAGTACTCAATAAAGTTGAGGGCAAGGAGAGAGGCCTTAGCCTCGGCTGAAAAGATGGATGAGTAGCCGGGAAGTCTGCTACTGAGGGTGATGTCTTGAATGACGGCAGTAACAGCTGTCTTGTTGCCTTCCTTGGAGCCATCAGTATAGATGGAGGTGTAATTTGAGAGTTGGTCTTTGATTTGGTTGTGGAGATTGATGAAAAGGGTAGGGTGGGTTTAAGTTTTGTGATGATCAGTGGAGAGGCCCACGTGAACAGAAGGGAAGGGGTGGCCCAAGGAGGAAAAGTGGGCCAGGAGAAGGCGCCAAAGTGGCGGGGTCGATGCCGAGATGGAAGGGGTCTGATTTATTGCATAAGTTGAAGAGAAGGGATAAGGTTTTAGTCCTATCAAAGAGGGTGGAGAAATTGAGTTTGCTTTGGTGGTGTTTGACGTCATCAGCATGGTCAATAGTGCCGGAGAGGTTAGCTTTAATCAAAGGTTGTTATGATACTTGATGTGTTGTAGATTAGGAGATAATAGTGGAAATTTGAGGCCATCCCTAAAAAAGTGTTTGCTTGCTGTAACCCTACCTACCCAACAAAATTGGTACCAAATCATATTTTTTATTTTTTGGTCTGAATGGTAGTGCTTTAGTATATAAAAGGTATAAAAGAGACTTGGAAGTTGGCCAAAAGAAATCATTTGCCTACCCAATTTGCCTACCTACCCCATTTTTATTACTGAAGCCTGTTACAGCAAACTAACATCTTTTTAAGGACTACCTGATTGTTGCGAAAGATCTCCGTGATTGAAGTTGGACGGGAGAGGAGAGTTTCTGAGGGGACAAAAAGTGGGCAGTCGAGAAGGATGTGTTTAACAGTGAGTTGTTTGCTGCATTTATCAAAAAGTGGCGGGGGAGCTATCAAGAGGGGGAGAGTGAGAGAAAGGTGTGTCCTATCCTTTGAATGTGAAGGGCCACATGAACAATTCAAACAGTGGCAATGTCAAGAAGCATTTAACCAAACATACCCCCCACAGGATATAAAACCTGAAAGGTTTTGACCACTGCTTACCTATTTTGAAAGTCAACGAGCTCATTGTTGATCTTCTCAATATCCACCTCGCTCCACAAGATGTCGTAGTAGCCATTGACCCTATCGATCACATCATTGTACAGACCATACAACTTCTGTAGCAGGTTGAGTTCTTTCTTGATTCGGGCGATGGTGGGGTAATCTGTGACAGGCAAACCAAACAACTGCTCCCCGGCTGAGTAGGTGTTGAACTTG